>JBAMJR010000118.1:642500-647500 GCA_038501785.1 Myoxocephalus aenaeus
ATCCGTGTTATTTGAGGCAGCAGCAAAAAGACAAAGAGCTTCCTCCCTCTGAATAGATCTGTGATCCTCAGAGCGACTGGCACATCCTGATGAGTGTTAAGAGCAGAACTCACCAGCTGCAGCCAGATGTTGGTGGTCAGCACCTGGTTCTTCTCGTCCTGAACACAGAAAAGCAGCAGTCAGCGTCTGTGTGTTTGCTAAAGAAACAAACGCTCTTCTTCTCTCTCTGACTTCCTCCTGAACGAGGCGGCGGGCCAGCGCACGAGAGTCTCATGCAACGTCGTGCAGCGTCGTTTAGCGTCTTTAGCATCTTTAGCATCTTTAGCAGCGTTTAGTAAGTCTCATGCAATGTTGTGTATCGTCGTGTAGCATCGCTTAGCGTCGTTTAGCTTTGTGTAGCATCGTTTAGCACCGTTTAGCGTAGTGTAGCGTAGTGTAGCATCGTGTAGCGTTGTTTAGCATCATGTAGCATCGTTTAGCATTGTGTAGCGTCGTTTAGCGTTGTTTAGCGAGTCTCATTCAACGTCGTTTAACGTTGTTTAGCGTCTTTAGCATCTTTAGGGCCGTTTAGTGAGTCTCATGCAACGTTGTTTAGCGTCGTTTAGCATTGTGTAGCGTTGTTTAGCGTCTATAGCGTAGTTTAGTATTGTTTAGCGTCATTTAGCGTTGTTTAGCGTCTATAGCGTCGTTTAGCATTGTGTAGCGTCGTGTAGAGTTGTTTAGCGAGTCTCATTCAACGTCGTTTAGCGTCGTTTAGCGTCGTGTAGCGTCGTTTAGCGAGTCTCATGCAACGTCGCGTAGCGTCGTGCAACGTTGTGATTTGTTGGTTTTAAATTGCGTTTGGGGAACTTTTAAATAAACTGTCGAAGAAGATTCCGACGTCTTGCAAGATGCAAATGTGCAGAAGAGTAGAAGCTGCTTCTGCTCTGCTGAATCTGAATCTGTGTCATTATCTGATATTAATAAGTCATGAATTACCAGACGAGGCTAATGAGGAGGAGAAGAAGAGCAGAAGGAGGAAGACCAGAGAGCCTCCAGGACTGTGATGAAGAATAAGAGCAGGAAAATAAAAGTGACGAGGATGAAGAACAATAACGTGTCAACGCGGTGGGATTGAGGAACAAGTGAAGCCGTGTGTGTGTGTGTGTGCGTGTGTGTGTGTGTGTGTGTGTGTGTGTGTGTGTGTGTGTGTCCTCACCACGTCCATGATCTGCAGCAGGCTGAAGCTGAAGTTCACCGTGAGGCTCTGGGAGTCGTTGCCGACCGGCCGCTCCAGCGGGTTGTAGTTTCTCATCAGATCCTCGTAGAGGCGCCGCTGGTGGAAACCCTGCAGGGAGCCTGGACCCAACACGGTGCTTTAGTACTGGACCCAACACGGTACTTTAGTACTGGACCCAACACGGTGCTTTAGTACTGGACCCAACACGGTGCTTTAGTACTGGACCCAACACAGTGCTTTAGTACTGGACCCAACAGGGTACTTTAGTACTGGACCCAACATGGTGCTTTAGTACTGGACCCAACACGGTGCTTTAGTACTGGACCCAACACGGTACTTTAGTACTGGACCCAACACGGTGCTTTAGTACTGGACCCAACACGGTACTTTAGTACTGGACCCAACAGGGTGCTTTAGTACTGGACCCAACACGGTACTTTAGTACTGGACCCAACAGGGTGCTTTAGTACTGGACCCAACACGGTACTTTAGTACTGGACCCACACGGTACTTTAGTACTGGACCCAACAGGGTGCTTTAGTACTGGACCCAACAGGGTGCTTTAGTACTGGACCCAACATGGTGCTTTAGTACTGGACCCAACAGGGTACTTTAGTACTGGACCCACACGGTACTTTAGTACTGGACCCAACAGGGTGCTTTAGTACTGGACCCAACAGGGTGCTTTAGTACTGGACCCACACGGTACTTTAGTACTGGACCCAACAGGGTGCTTTAGTACTGGACCCAACAGGGTGCTTTAGTACTGGACCCAACACGGTGCTTTAGTACTGGACCCAACAGGGTGCTTTAGTACTGGACCCAACATGGTGCTTTAGTACTGGACCCAACACGGTGCTTTAGTACTGGACCCAACACGGTACTTTAGTACTGGACCCAACAGGGTGCTTTAGTACTGGACCCAACACGGTACTTTAGTACTGGACCCAACAGGGTGCTTTAGTACTGGACCCAACACGGTACTTTAGTACTGGACCCACACGGTACTTTAGTACTGGACCCAACAGGGTGCTTTAGTACTGGACCCAACACGGTACTTTAGTACTGGACCCAACAGGGTGCTTTAGTACTGGACCCAACACGGTACTTTAGTACTGGACCCACACGGTACTTTAGTACTGGACCCAACAGGGTGCTTTAGTACTGGACCCAACATGGTGCTTTAGTACTGGACCCACACGGTACTTTAGTACTGGACCCAACAGGGTGCTTTAGTACTGGACCCAACAGGGTGCTTTAGTACTGGACCCAACACGGTGCTTTAGTACTGGACCCAACACGGTACTTTAGTACTGGACCCAACACGGTACTTTAGTACTGGACCCAACAGGGTGCTTTAGTACTGGACCCAACACGGTACTTTAGTACTGGACCCACACGGTACTTTAGTACTGGACCCAACAGGGTGCTTTAGTACTGGACCCAACAGGGTGCTTTAGTACTGGACCCAACATGGTGCTTTAGTACTGGACCCACACGGTACTTTAGTACTGGACCCAACAGGGTGCTTTAGTACTGGACCCAACAGGGTGCTTTAGTACTGGACCCACACGGTACTTTAGTACTGGACCCAACACGGTGCTTTAGTACTGGACCCAACACGGTGCTTTAGTACTGGACCCAACACGGTGCTTTAGTACTGGACCCAACACGGTACTTTAGTACTGGACCCAACACGGTGCTTTAGTACTGGACCCACACGGTACTTTAGTACTGGACCCAACAGGGTGCTTTAGTACTGGACCCAACACGGTGCTTTAGTACTGGACCCAACACGGTGCTTTAGTACTGGACCCAACACGGTACTTTAGTACTGGACCCAACACGGTGCTTTAGTACTGGACCCAACAGGGTACTTTAGTACTGGACCCAACAGTGCTTTAGTACTGGACCCAACACGGTGCTTTAGTACTGGACCCAACACGGTACTTTAGTACTGGACCCAACACGGTACTTTAGTACTGGACCCAACAGGGTACTTTAGTACTGGACCCAACAGTGCTTTAGTACTGGACCCAACACGGTGCTTTAGTACTGGACCCAACACGGTACTTTAGTACTGGACCCAACACGGTGCTTTAGTACTGGACCCAACACGGTGCTTTAGTACTGGACCCAACACGGTGCTTTAGTACTGGACCCAACAGGGTGCTTTAGTACTGGACCCAACATGGTACTTTAGTACTGGACCCAACACGGTGCTTTAGTACTGGACCCACACGGTACTTTAGTACTGGACCCAACAGGGTGCTTTAGTACTGGACCCAACACGGTGCTTTAGTACTGGACCCAACATGGTGCTTTAGTACTGGACCCAACACGGTACTTTAGTACTGGACCCAACACGGTGCTTTAGTACTGGACCCAACAGGGTACTTTAGTACTGGACCCAACACGGTGCTTTAGTACTGGACCCAACACGGTGCTTTAGTACTGGACCCAACACGGTACTTTAGTACTGGACCCAACACGGTACTTTAGTACTGGACCCAACAGGGTACTTTAGTACTGGACCCAACAGTGCTTTAGTACTGGACCCAACACGGTGCTTTAGTACTGGACCCAACATGGTACTTTAGTACTGGACCCAACACGGTGCTTTAGTACTGGACCCAACACGGTGCTTTAGTACTGGACCCAACATGGTACTTTAGTACTGGACCCAACACGGTGCTTTAGTACTGGACCCAACAGGGTGCTTTAGTACTGGACCCAACAGTGCTTTAGTACTGGACCCAACACGGTGCTTTAGTACTGGACCCAACAGGGTACTTTAGTACTGGACCCAACAGTGCTTTAGTACTGGACCCAACACGGTGCTTTAGTACTGGACCCAACATGGTACTTTAGTACTGGACCCAACACGGTGCTTTAGTACTGGACCCAACACGGTGCTTTAGTACTGGACCCAACAGTGTTTTAGTACTGGACCCAACACAGTGCTTTAGTACTGGACCCAACACGGTGCTTTAGTACTGGACCCAACACGGTGCTTTAGTACTGGACCCAACACGGTGCTTTAGTACTGGACCCAACACGGTGCTTTAGTACTGGACCCAACAGGGTGCTTTAGTACTGGACCCAACATGGTGCTTTAGTACTGGACCCAACAGGTCTTTAGTACTGGACCCAACACGGTGTGAAAACCAAAAGTTTTAACACACTACTTAGTTTATTTAGCAGATAAACAATCTTTTCCTCACCAAGTCGTTTTGTTGCAGAAGAAAACCTAAAAACTAATTCAACTTATGTTAGAAGTTTATTTTATAAAGACACAATCTCCTGACCACCAGGGGGCGACTCCTCTGGTTGTATAGAAGTCTATGCTTCATGTGTTAAAGCTGCATTCTCTCTCCTGACCACCAGGGGGTGACTCCTCTGGTTGTATAGAAGTCTATGCTTCATGTGTTAAAGCTGCATTCTCTCTCCTGACCACCAGGGGGTGACTCATTACATTACATTACATGTCATTTAGCTGACGCTTTTATCCAAAGCGACTTACAATAGTGCATTCAATCATGAGTACAAACTCAGAAAACAACAATCAATAATCAATAATCAATAAAGTGCAGTTTCTTCGCTAGAGTTAAATTTCGAAAATTACAGAAAATTACAAAGTGCTATAAATAAGAGACATCAAGTGCTACTAGAGTGCTAGTACAGTGCTACCTTCCTTATTCAAGGTGTAGTCGAAAGAGATGCGTTTTTAGTTTTCGGCGGAAGATGTAGAGACTTTCTGCTGTCCTGATGTCAACGGGGA
>JBAMJR010000118.1:660000-682500 GCA_038501785.1 Myoxocephalus aenaeus
GTCATTAAGGGGTCAGGAGGGCAGGGAGAAGGTCATTAAGGGGTCAGGGAGAAGGTCATTAAGGGGTCTGGAGGTCAGGGAGAAGGTCATTAAGGGGTCAGGGAGAAGGTCATTAAGGGGTCTGGAGGTCAGGGAGAAGGTCATTAAGGGGTCAGGGAGATCAAATATAATTAAGGAGGTCTAGGACGTCCTACATGAGGTCCTACATGAGGTCCTACATGAGGTCATAAAGGAGGTCCAGGAGGTCCTACAGGAGGTCCTAAAGGAGGTCCTACAGGAGGTCCTACAGGAGGTCCTACATGAGGTCCTACAGGAGGTCCTACAGGAGGTCCTACAGGAGGTCCTAAAGGAGGTCCTACAGGAGGTCCTACAGGAGGTCCTACATGAGGTCCTACAGGAGGTCCTACATGAGGTCATAAAGGAGGTCCAGGAGGTCCTACATGAGGTCCTACAGGAGGTCCTACAGGAGGTCCTACATGAGGTCCTACATGAGGTCCTACATGAGGTCCTACATGAGGTCCTACAGGAGGTCCTACAGGAGGTCCTACATGAGGTCATAAAGGAGGTCCTACATGAGGTCCTACAGGAGGTCATAAAGGAGGTCATAAAGGAGGTCCTACATGAGGTCCTACATGAGGTCCTACATGAGGTCCTACATGAGGTCCTACAGGAGGTCCTACAGGAGGTCATAAAGGAGGTCATAAAGGAGGTCCTACATGAGGTCCTACAGGAGGTCATAAAGGAGGTCATACATGAGGTCCTACAGGAGGTCCTAAAGGAGGTCCTACATGAGGTCCTACAGGAGGTCATAAAGGAGGTCATAAAGGAGGTCCTACATGAGGTCCTACATGAGGTCCTACAGGAGGTCCTACATGAGGTCATACATGAGGTCCTACAGGGGGTCCAGGAGGTCCTACAGGAGGTCCTACATGAGGTCATAAAGGAGGTCCTACATGAGGTCCTACAGGAGGTCATAAAGGAGGTCCTACATGAGGTCCTACATGAGGTCCTACATGAGGTCCTACAGGAGGTCATAAAGGAGGTCCTACATGAGGTCCTACATGAGGTCCTACAGGAGGTCATAAAGGAGGTCCTACATGAGGTCCTACAGGAGGTCCTACAGGAGGTCCTACAGGAGGTCCTACAGGAGGTCCTACAGGAGGTCATAAAGGAGGTCCTACAGGAGGTCCTACATGAGGTCCTACATGAGGTCCTACAGGAGGTCCTACAGGAGGTCCTACATGAGGTCCTACAGGAGGTCCTACATGAGGTCATACATGAGGTCCTACAGGGGGTCCAGGAGGTCCTACAGGAGGTCCTACAGGAGGTCCTACATGATACAGAAGGTCCGGGAAGCTTACAGCTGGTGAGGCTCTCCTTTGGCAGAACGTCTGGCCCCTCCTCTTGTGGTTCGGGGTCCAGGTCTCCAGAGGCCAGACCTCTGCAGCGCAGCACCGCCCACACGTCCCGGTGGTACAGGGAGAAGTACCGGCAGACCCGGCTGGCCTCGTGGACGCTGCCCTCGTCCAGCAGCTGACCGACCAGCGCGGCCAGAGCGCCGCTCTCCTCCGGGCTCGGCGGCTCGGCGCTCGGCTCCTCGTCGGGTCCGGGGAGCCCCTCCAGCCCGAGGCAGCGCTCGGTGTCCAGGCCCGCCGCGCCGGCGAAGGAGAACTCCTTCATGAGCGCGTCGTACGGGTTGGCGGCGGCGGGCGGCGGCAGGTCGAAGACGCTCTCCTTCTCCACGGCGGCGGCGAGGACGTGGCGGCGCACCCGGCCGGCCCACAGCCGCTCCTCCAGGCGCCGCAGGCGGCCCGCGGGGTCCGCGCCCAGCAGGGGGAGCCAGTGAGCGGCGAGGCAGAGCAGCAGGCAGCGCTCCTGCACCGCCAGCAGCTCGGCCGCCGGAGCCTCCGGCGGGGCGGCGGGCGCCGGCTCGGCCTGCGACAGGAAGAACCGGGAGGCCGATTCCGGGTCGGCGCTTTCGGCCTTCAGACGCTCGTGACATCTCCTCCAGAAGACGACGCGGGTCTCCAACCGCCGCCACTGCCGCTTGGACCTCTGGGAGTTTAATTCCTGGAGAAGCTGAAAGAAGAGAGGACGACCGAAACGTTTTCTAAACAAGTTGTAAGGCGGCATTTAAGTTCTGTAACTATGTCTAGTAGAAGAAGAAGAAGAAGAAAAGGAAGGAGGAGGAGAGGAAGAAGAAGAAGAAGAAGGAGTAAAAGTAGACGAAGAAGAAAAAGTGTATTAATAAAGCATATTCATTATTTCAAACTCAGTGTAAATGAACACATGAATATAACACATTTACATGACTTTTACAACACTTATGGGTTTTATTTTTTCCAGGTCTGGCCATAACCATTTTAAAACTCCATGACCGTAAGAACCGTGTCATTAAGCCGCTGAACCCTAAAAGCAGTGTACTTTTTCTCTGTAATATAAAGTCATGTGATCATTTATTTTACGAATACTGGAATCTATATTTCTCTGACTGGTCACATGACTGTCGGTCTCAGGTGAATCCATCATGGCGTCATCGTTTCACTCAGAGTTTAAAGTTTAACGGTTGATTTGGGACAATGAGAGATACATTATTTTCGGCCGCTTCTTCTGACGGAAGCGTTCGTCACACATGATGTGTTTAAGGACCGTTGGAAAGACGAAAATCTGACGCTAAGTTTTGCAGACCTGGCTGAGCAGCAGGCGCTGGACGGGCAGGCCGGCCAGCAGCGACACCTCTCTGGCCCGGCTGTAGCGGCCGCCGGCCTGCAGGGCGTCCACCGCGGCCTGGAGCTCCTCCTGCTGGACGGAGGGAGAACTGCACTGCAGCAGCCTCGGGGACACGCTGACCTCTGACCCCTGAAGCAGCTGGCTGAGCCGACTCAGCTTCCTGAAGTCTGGACCTGCACACACGCACATACAAATACACACACACACACACACACACACAAACAAATATATTTATATATACACACACATTTATATATATATATATATATATATACACACACACACTAAACAATGTGAACTGTTCAGGCGGTGCGTTCAGGCTCCCCTCTCACCGTTGGACTTGAGCAGCTTGTCCACGTCGGCCAGCAGCTGCAGCAGCCGGTGGAGGTCGTACTGGGAGGAGCAGCGCTGCAGCATGGAGAGCAGCAGCACCGAGGCCTGGCTCTCCACCCACTGCAGGGGGAGACCAGCAGGGGGCGCCGGGGGGCCGGTCCTCAGCTGGGAAGAGACGAGGAAGAGGAGGGGAGGAGGAAGAGGAGGAGAGACGGCAGCTTAAAATGTGTTCTGGTGGCTGAACAACAAAAAGCAGCTTTAACACATGAAGCATAGACTTCTATACAACCAGAGCAGTCGCCCCCTGGTGGTCAGGAGAGAGAATGCAGCTTTAACACATGAAGCATAGACTTCTATACAACCAGAGCAGTCTCCCCCTGCTGGTCAGGAGAGAGAATGCAGCTTTAACACATGAAGCATAGACTTCTATACAACCAGAGCAGTCACCCCCTGGTGGTCAGGAGAGAGAATGCAGCTTTAACACATGAAGCGTAGACTTCTATACAACCAGAGGAGTCACCCCCTGCTGGTCAGGAGAGAGAATGCAGCTTTAACACATGAAGCATATACTTCTATACAACCAGAGGAGTCACCCCCTGCTGGTCAGGAGAGAGAATGCAGCTTTAACACATGAAGCATAGACTTCTATACAACCAGAGGAGTCACCCCCTGGTGGTCAGGAGAGAGAATGCAGCTTTAACACATGAAGCATATACTTCTATACAACCAGAGGAGTCACCCCCTGCTGGTCAGGAGAGAGAATGCAGCTTTAACACATGAAGCATAGACTTCTATACAACCAGAGGAGTCACCCCCTGGTGGTCAGGAGAGAGAATGCAGCTTTAACACATGAAGCATAGACTTCTATACAACCAGAGGAGTCTCCCCCTGCTGGTCAGGAGAGAGAATGCAGCTTTAACACATGAAGCATAGACTTCTATACAACCAGAGTTGTGACTCACGGTGATGAGCGTCCTCTGGAAGTCCAGCAGCTTCGCTTTGGCCTCAGAGAAGTTCCTGTAGTCGCAACACAACTCAAACATCCTGAGCACCAGAACCAGAGGGCAGTCCTGAGGGACAGCGAGGAGATTTGTTTCAGTGAAGTCGAGCAAAAGTCGACACGCTGCCTCTGATTCTCACAACGTCTTTTTTTACCCGCTGGAAGAGCTGGAAGCCTCGTAGGAGGGGCCTGACGAGGCCCCGCCCCAGCAGCGTCCTCCAGATGATTGACAGGTCGTGCAGCGTCCACTCGTGGTGCTGGGGGGCGTCGGCCAGGTGGGCGGCGGCTTCCCCCGACGCGACCTCGTCCACGGAGGTCAACAACCACACGCAGAGCGCCGGCAGAAGCTCCGCCCCCTGGAGGACGTTCACAATCATCACATTCGTGATCACGTGACTGTATGTTCAGACGGGAACGATGGAGGTGTTTTTTATTGCCGCTGATACTCGTTATTGATCCTTAATGATCCAGATTAACAGCAGCTGGTCCACAAGGATACAGAATATCTATTTTAACCATCTTCACAAAAATCCTTTCAAAGTCAGGAAACCATCAAAAATAATAAATGTTGAACTTTTACTTCATTCTAGTAATTAATTGTGTTTTTTTTCCTTCATAAAAACACACAATTTAAATGATAAGTAAATAACAAAAAGTATTTGTATTCATCTTTAGTGTTAAATAAGTGAAACAATGAGCTTTAGGAAGTTAAACATCATAATTCATCTTTAATATCTATTTTATATTCATGTGAAAACATCTGAGTTTATTCTAGTTTATCACCAACACTACATTTTACTAGATTACACCTGAACGCATCACGAGAACGTTATCATGTACCTTCAGCCAGTGCTCATGTTCACTGAGCGGAGCCTGAACGCATCATGAGAACGTTATCATGTACCTACAGCCATTACTCATGTTCACTGAGCGGAGCCTGAACGCACCATGAGAACGTTATCATTACCTTCAGCCAGTGCTCATGTTCACTGAGCGGAGCCTGAACGCACCATGAGAACGTTATCATTACCTTCAGCCAGTGCTCATGTTCACTGAGCGGAGCCTGAACGCACCATGAGAACGTTATCATGTACCTACAGCCATTACTCATGTTCACTGAGCGGAGCCTGAACGCACCATGAGAACGTTATCATTACCTTCAGCCAGTGCTCATGTTCACTGAGCGGAGCCTGAACGCACCATGAGAACGTTATCATTACCTTCAGCCAGTGCTCATGTTCACTGAGCGGAGCCTGAACGCACCATGAGAACGTTATCATGTACCTACAGCCATTACTCATGTTCACTGAGCGGAGCCTGAACGCATCATGAGAACGTTATCATTACCTTCAGCCAGTACTCATGTTCACTGAGCGGAGCCTGAACGCACCATGAGAACGTTATCATTACCTTCAGCCAGTACTCATGTTCACTGAGCGGAGCCTGAACGCACCACGAGAACGTTATCATTACCTTCAGCCAGTGCTCATGTTCACTGAGCGGAGCCTGAACGCATCGTGATGTAACGTTACTCTGCGGTCCATGCACAGCGAGGGAGGCTCTGTGCGTCTTGTTACCTGTTGACAGGCGGCCATGACGGCCAGCGTCGGGCAGCGCTGCAGCAGCGCCTCCTGCAGCAGGTACCTGCAGGGCGCCGCCTCCTCCTGGCTCTGCAGGAGGACCTGGAACAGCTCCCTGGGGCGCTCCGGGCTCCCGGGTCCCTCCTCCGCGCTCAGGAGCCGCCCCTGACCGCTCACCTGCAGGTCCTGGAACGCCAGACTCAGGTGCGCCCGCAGGGTGGGGCCGAACCGAGCCGCCAGCGCCCGCACCTGGAGGAAGGCCCAAATATGGTCAGAGGAAGCAGCTCAGTGGGAATAACATCGATGACTCGATGTTATTCCCACTGAGCTGCTTCCTCTGACCATAACCCCATTCCGCTGGTCGTGATGGTAACGGCTCAGGTGCGTCTTCACCTGCGGGGGCGGGAAGCTGTGCAGCTGGACGAACAACAGGAAGTGGATGAACTGTCCGTCATCGGCGCAGTGGGCGGGATAAACAGAGCTGAGCTTCAGACGGTGGAGCCGACAGAACTGGACGGGCAACGCCCACTCCTGAGCCGCCTCGTAGGACGACCTGCGCACACACACACACACACACACACACACACACACACACACAGTATATATGTGTAACCTTCTGTGTGCGACACAACAATCAGCTTGTGACTCGTGGTTTACCTGCCGACGCCCTTCTGCTCCAGGCTGTCCGTCACTGCAGCTTCCAGGTAGCCAATCAGCTCCTCCGCTGCTCCAGGCTCCGCCTCCGCCAGCTTCACACCTTTAGACACTGAAAAGACACAAATCAGTGTTGTGTACCCCGAGTGTGTAGCTGCTGTGTGTGTGTGTACCCAGAGTGTGTAGCTGCTGTGTGTGTGTGTGTACCCATAGTGTGTAGCTGCTGTGTGTGTACCCAGAGTGTGTAGTTGTGTGTGTACCCAGAGTGTGTAGCTGCTGTGTGTGTACCCAGAGTGTGTAGCTGGTGTGTGTGTGTGTACCCAGAGTGTGTAGCTGCTGTGTGTGTGTGTGTACCCAGAGTGTGTAGCTGCTGTGTGTGTACCCAGAGTGTGTAGCTGCTGTGTGTGTGTGTACCCAGAGTGTGTAGCTGCTGTGTGTGTACCCAGAGTGTGTAGCTGCTGTGTGTGTACCCAGAGTGTGTAGCTGCTGTGTGTGTACCCAGAGTGTGTAGCTGCTGTGTTGTGTACCCAGAGTGTGTAGCTGCTGTGTGTGTACCCATAGTGTGTAGCTGCTGTGTTGTGTACCCAGAGTGTGTAGCTGCTGTGTGTGTACCCAGAGTGTGTAGCTGCTGTGTGTGTACCCAGAGTGTGTAGCTGCTGTGTTGTGTACCCAGAGTGTGTAGCTGCTGTGTGTGTACCCAGAGTGTGTAGCTGCTGTGTGTGTGTGTACCCAGAGTGTGTAGCTGCTGTGTGTGTACCCATAGTGTGTAGCTGCTGTGTTGTGTACCCAGAGTGTGTAGCTGCTGTGTGTGTGTGTACCCAGAGTGTGTAGCTGCTGTGTGTGTACCCAGAGTGTGTAGTTGTGTTGTGTACCCAGAGTGTGTAGCTGCTGTGTGTGTACCCAGAGTGTGTAGCTGCTGTGTGTGTACCCAGAGTGTGTAGCTGGTGTGTGTCCTCCTGGCTCCAGTGCTGCATGATGCTGTTCAGGACTCTGACGTCGACCCTCAGCTTCAGGCTGCAGACTCCCAGCAGCTCACAGAAGCAGACGGCCGCTGACGTCACAGACGGGACGTTCAGACTCTGGAGGGCCAAGATGTACGTCTGCTGCCCGACCTGCTGCAGCCTGCCACACACACACACACACACACACACACACACACACACACACACACACACACACACACACACACACACACACACACACACACATACACACACACACACACACACACACACACACACACACACACACACACATACACACACACACACACACACACACACACACATACAGACACATACACACATACAGACACATACAGACACACACACACACACACACACACACACACACACACACACACACACACACACACACACACACACACACCTAAGTAGGAGGCGGGGATCGAACCTACAACCTTGTGAGATGTGAGTTTTCAGATAATTACAATCAATGGTTCATTGGCCACTAATGGAGGCACTGAACTGGAAACCAGGTGTGTAGTGGTGTGTACTTGTGTGCAGGTGTGTGTACTTGTGTGTACTTGTGCGTAGTTGCATGTAGTGGCGTGTAGTGGCGTGTACCGTACATTTCGGGTTACAAGCCGCTCCTACGGCTGATCAGTGTCCCCGCTGTAGCAAGCTAGTAGCAATGCTAGCTAGCGCTTCTGCTGCTACTGCCCGCGTCCCCTCTGCCCAAGTCGGGTGTCGAGTCTGGTCCCGCTACCTTCGGTGGTTTTCAGGGAGCTAGCGGAAGTTAGCGGAGAGCTAGCGGAAGTTAGCGGGGAAGTAACAGAGCGCTAGCAGGAGCCCCAGCTGGCTACAGCGGGGAGCTAACGGGGACACTGACCGAAGGTAGTAGCGGCTTGTAACCCGACTTTTACGGTACTTGTGTGTACTTGTGCGTAGTTGCGCGTACTTGTGTGTACTTGCGTGTACTTGCATGTACTTGTGCGTACTTGTGTGTACTTGCATGTACTTGTGCGTAGTTGCGTGTACTTGTGTGTACTTGCGTGTACTTGCATGTACTTGCATGTACTTGTGCGTAGTTGCGCGTACTTGTGTGTACTTGCGTGTACTTGCATGTACTTGTGCGTAGTTGCGTGTACTTGTGTGTACTTGCGTGTACTTGTGCGTAGTTGCGCGTAGTGGGGTGTACTTGCGTGTACTCGTGCGTACTCACAGCAGCGGGACGTCCCTGCAGCCGCTCAGCTGCTGCACGAGGAAGGTGGCGAAGGCAAAGGACGGTCGGCCGTGCCGGAGGTAGTACAGGAAGTCCAGGTTCTCCACCAGAGCGAACCGGCCGACCAGGTGAGGGCTGGAGAAATGAGGCAGCTCTGACGTTTCTGTGGAGGATAAGACGACCAGAACATCTGCATTCATGCTCTCTTTAGAATACTATTAAGGCTCGAAGGAAAGATACGCTTCATGTGCTGCGGCGATAAAACTATGAAAACTATTAAAGAGAATACACACAGACAACTTCAACGACACCATGATGTCACCGCATGACGTCACCGCATGACGTCACCGCATGATGTCACCGCATGATGTCACCGCATGATGTCACCGCATGATGACACCGCACGATGTCACGCATGATGTCACCACATGATGTCACCGCATGATGTCAGCGCACGATGTCACCACATGATGTCACGCATGATGTCACCACATGATGTCAGTGCACGATGTCACCACATGATGTCACCGCATGATGTCACGCATGATGTCACGCATGATGTCACGCACGATGTCACGCATGATGTCACGCACGATGTCACCGCATGATGTCACGCATGATGTCACGCATGATGTCACGCATGATGTCACGCATGATGTCACGCACGATGTCACCGCATGATGTCACGCATGATGTCACCACATGATGTCAGTGCACGATGTCACCACATGATGTCACCGCATGATGTCACCACATGATGTCACCACATGATGTCACCACATGATGTCAGTGCACGATGTCACCACATGATGTCACGCATGATGTCACGCATGATGTCACGCATGATGTCACACATGTCAGCGCACGATGTCACCTCATGATGTCACCTCATGATGTCACACATGATGTCACCGCACGATGTCACCTCATGATGTCACACATGATGTCACACATGATGTCACCGCACGATGTCACCACATGATGTCACCACATGATGTCACCACATGATGTCACACATGATGTCACACATGATGTCACCGCACGATGTCACCACATGATGTCACCACATGATGTCACCACATGATGTCACCACATGATGTCAGTGCACGATGTCACCACATGATGTCACGCATGATGTCACGCATGATGTCACGCATGATGTCACACATGTCAGCGCACGATGTCACCTCATGATGTCACCTCATGATGTCACACATGATGTCACCGCACGATGTCACCTCATGATGTCACACATGATGTCACACATGATGTCACCGCACGATGTCACCACATGATGTCACCACATGATGTCACCACATGATGTCACACATGATGTCACACATGATGTCACCGCACGATGTCACCACATGATGTCACCACATGATGTCACCACACGATGTCAGCGCATGACGTCACCGCTTACCGGTGGAGTTGAGGGTGTTTGCCGCCTGCCAGCCGAACAGCCTGGTGGGGTCCAGCGGGTGGAGCGACTGCAACACAAACACAACGTAGCGTGACAACAAAGGCGCCGCGGGGCCACAGGGGGCGGGGCCACAGGGGGCGGGGCCACAGGGGGCGGGGCCACTGAGTCACAGGCGTGTGTGCGAGCGTACCTGCAGCAGGTGGTAGACGGAGACGTCCGAGGACGGGCCGGTTCCTCGGGGCCCGGAGGGGAACAGGGCGGCCCTCAGTTTGGGGTGGGGGGCCAGCGCCATCTTCAGGAGCTGCGGGTCCACCGTCCTCTCCGACCTGCCCGACCTCTCACCCTGAACCACCACCTGCACACAGGAAGCTTATTGGAGCACCGGTCCAGACCAACCAGCTGTTTGGAGCGGTTCCTCCCATCATATTCATTTCTACGTATGCATCTCGAGCTGGCTGAGAGGTCAGAGGTCACGGTTGCCGCCGGTTGGACTGGAGCTGATGTTTACCTGGTTGATCCCTCCGGGGGCGAACATGATGGCCGCCAGGGCCAAGAGACTGTGTCCCTCCAGCAGCAGACTGCTGAGAGACGCCTGGCTGCCCGGCAGCAGCACCTGAGCGCTGGTCAAACTGGCCTGGAAGACCAGACCTGGATCTGGAACCCACAGAGAACCGGAGACAAGGTCATGCATGTAGAACCCAACACCAAAATAGTCAGATAATAACGACATCATAATCTTTTTTGTCTAATAAGTGACGTCTGTTTTTGCACCAAAAATCAAAGCAAAACTCATCATATAAATATAAAAAAAAAAAAAAAGCACCAAATCCTCTCAAATTCCAAAATCTAGAACCGTTTCTTCACCTTCTTCTTCTGTGGTGCATTGAGGAGGTCAAACCTCCACAGAACTGATAATAACTACTACCTGACAGATCTCTGGTGATCTCCTGGATCTTCACCAGCATCTCAAACCAGGGCTGGCTCTCAGACAGGCTCTGATTGGTCAGGAGGGGACAGTTCCTGGGCGTCAACCTGTGGAGGCCGGAGACAGATCATCATGAACGGATAGCAGAGGAGGAACGGGGCGTTATTGATCCTGATCAGGTCTAACGTTAACCATCACAGAGTCAATAAAGTTTTATCCTCCAGTAGAACATGTGATCAGGACGTCATGGATGTTTCTCTAGTCTCTGATCTCTGATCATGTGACTTTGTAAACAACCAATCAGTGTTTAGACCAACAGGAGGAGAGCTAGTAACGTTAGCATCACCGCTAACAAATAACCAACAGGAGGAGAGCTAGTAATGTTAGCAGCACCGCTAACAGAGAACCAACAGGAGGAGAGCTAGTAACGTTAGCAGCACCGCTAACGGAGAACCAACAGGAGGAGAGCTAGTAACGTTAGCAGCACCGCTAACGGAGAACCAACAGGAGGAGAGCTAGTAACGTTAGCAGCACCGCTAACAGAGAACAAACAGGAGGAGAGCTAGTAACGTTAGCAGCACCGCTAACAGAGAACCAACAGGAGGAGAGCTAGTAACGTTAGCAGCACCGCTAACAGAGAACCAACAGGAGGAGCGCTAGTAACGTTAGCAGCACCGCTAACAGAGAACCAACAGGAGGAGAGCTAGTAACGTTAGCAGCACCGCTAACAGAGAACCAACAGGAGGAGAGCTAGTAACGTTAGCAGCACCGCTAACAGAGAACCAACAGGAGGAGAGCTAGTAACGTTAGCAGCACCGCTAACAGAGAACCAACAGGAGGAGAGCTAGTAACGTTAGCAGCACCGCTAACAGAGAACCAACAGGAGGAGAGCTAGTAACGTTAGCAGCACCGCTAACAGAGAACCAACAGGAGGTTCACTTCAGTTACATGATGACGCGTTCAGGCTCTGCTCAGTGAACACGAGTACTGGCTGAAGGTAAATGATAACGTTCTCGTGGTGCGTTCAGGCTCTGACCTGTGGTGCTCCAGGTAGGTGTACAGCAGGTACTGCAGGCCGCGGTCCACGCAGAAGGAGATGAAGAGGCCGTGCAGGTCCAGGCCCAGCGGGGACCGGTACCGGGGGACCTGGGGCTTTGAGCCCATGACCCCCCCGGCCTGAGCCAGCCTCCACAGCAGCCGGCCCAGGTCCTCCAGCTCCTCCGGGACGAACAGGCCTCTCCTGGGGGAAACGGGACATCGGCGTGAGCGAGGACTACGGAGGCCCGGAGGGGTCAAAGGGCTTTGTGTTCAAACTAACGGGACGCACACAGAAGCACTGGTTCTACTGGGAATAACTGTCAAGGAGGAGGAGGAGATTTTTCAAAAGAAAATTCAAAGATTTTGGGAAATTCTTTAAAAATAATTGTTGGAAAATGTTTCACAAATATTACGAATAATTTCCTGCATTTTTTTCATTATTTCTTTTGACATTTTTCAGCTATTGTTCGCAATTTTTCTTTTTTACATCAAATGTTTGGACTTCATGGGGATTTCTTTTTATATATTAAAAAAATTGAAGAAAATATCAAATTCAAATATTTATAGGGACATTTTTAACACATTTATTTATTGTTTTTTTTTAGAAGAAGTAGAAGAAGAAGTAGTAGAAGTAGAAGAAGGCAAAGAAAAAGAAGAAGAAGTAAAAGAAGAAGAAGAAGAAGAAGTAAAAGAAGTAGAAGAAGAAGAAGAAGGTTAAAGCTTTCATTCACAACATGGCGTTTTGACGTTTCCCCCGAGACACTGTGAGGCCTTCAGGGTCCGTCCGAGGAGTGAACTCCGCCCTACCTGGCCAGCAGGTCCAGGATCTCCTCCCTCATGTAGGCGCTGCAGGCGGTGTTGTGCTCCACCAGCTCCGGGGTCAGCTCGGGCCACCGGGACGTCCCGGGGCTCCGGATCCAGTCCTCCACCCGGCGCTGCTGGTGCAGCGCGGTCAGGTACCGCCACAGCACGGCGGGACAGGAAGTCACCTCTGATGACGCAACAGAGAACAGGAAGTCACCTCTGATGACGCAACAACAGAACAGGAAGTCACCTCTGATGACGCAACAACAGAGAACTCCCTTCAGAACGGGGGATTCAGGACTCAAATGCAAAAATACTAAAGAAAGAGAAGAAGAAAAAGAAGAAGAAGTAGTAAAAGAAGATGAAGAAGAAGAAGAAGTAGTAAAAGAAGTAGGAGAAGAAGTAGTAAAAGAAGAAGAAGAAGTAAAAGAAGAAGAAGAAGAAGTTGGGTCAGGAGCTCGGTGTGATGGTCTACCTGTGTGATGCAGTCTGGACAGGAGGACGGCGGTCTGGCAGCTCGGGTCCCAGTTCCTCACCCAGTCCAGTCTGAGGTTCCTCCAGAGCCCCGCCTCCGCCTCCTCCTCCTCTTCCTCCTCTTCCTCCTCAGACCTCCTGGGACCCAGCAGCTCCTCCAGAACCTGCTGGCCTCCACCCGGACCCCTGAGGACCATCTGGACCTGGACCGGCCTGTCGACAGGGGGAGGTGCAAATCATTTGCATATTTAAAGATACAGTAACACTTTAGAAAACTTCATGGCGCTCTCTGCCCATCGAGAATGAAACGAATACTCAGCGTCTTTCTTTATTATTATTATCATCATCATCATCATCATCATCAATCCGTAATAACAAGTTGTAAGGCTGCGTTTACATTCTGTAACTATGTGTAGAAGAAGAAGTAGAAATAGGAGAAGAAGTAAAAGAAGAAGGAGAAATAGGAGAAGAAGAAGAAGTTTTATGTTTTTCACATAAAATGTTTGGACTTTTTGGGGATCACACATTTCCACTTCCTGTCTGTGCGCTGGCTTCCTGTCTACCTGTGCGGCGGCTTCCTGTCTACCTGTGCGGCGGCTTCCTGTCTACCTGTGCAGCGGCTTCCTGTCTACCTGTGCGGCGGCTTCCTGTCTACCTGTGCGGCGGCTTCCTGTCTACCTGTGCGGCGGCTTCCTGTCTACCTGTGCGGCGGCTTCCTGTCTACCTGTGCGGCGGCGTGTCCGCGGGCCGGCGGCCGGCCGGCAGCGAGCCCAGCCTCTCCATCTGTCCGATGAACGCCACGCTCTGCAGCTCCTCCTGCGGGAACTGACTCCGCCCAGACAGCTCCTCCACCTGCAACCGACCAATCAGAGGCCTCCGCGGCTCGTTAAGACGCTCTGCAGACGGCTGCCGTCACTCATCAGGACAGACGCGTTGAACGGGAACGTGAAGACCGAACTCACCACAAACTCCCGGAGGTCCTTGTCGTCGGTGTAGAGGCAGACGCTGTGGAGCTGCTTCCTCACGCTGAACCCCTGAAAGCACCACGGCGATGAGACTTTATTTATGTTTTACAGGAGGAGAACGCTTTGGAACCGAATGCTAATGTTAGCATGCTAGCACTATTCTAATAGAGACGAGTTCAGGAGATTAACTAACGAGATAAGTAATAACAAACCCGGGGACGTGACGAATAAACACGAAAATGCAAAAATACTCACCTGTGATTTTATATATATATATATAGAGAACATTATATACACGTCTGAGGATTTTACAAAGGCTGAGGAGCCTCCATGTTGTAAATAAAGTTGCAGCTCAACGTGATTGGTTTGTGTGAAAATCTACCTTTTTTTTTGCCGGCTAATATTCGGGTTTTAAACGTATTGACAAAAAAAGTTAAAAAATAAAAAAAAATAAAAAAAAGACATGCAAATAAAAAAACTGGCCTTTAAATCAGTGAGATAATGAGGTGCTAGCAGGTGTAAGCTAACCGTTTCCACCTGTTTCCAGTCTTTATGCTAAGCTAGGCTAACCCAGTCCTGAACCGGTCCTGCCTGCTGCCATGGCCCTGCTGATGCCCCTCCTCTCCTCTCTCCCTCCTTCTGCTTCATGGATCGTGGTTATCTGGATCATGGACCATGCCTACTACTCATTATATGAATAATTTCTGTCATATTCATGTAATGTGCTGTAACTACGCTATTCATTCTGGTCACATGACATCTATTCTTCTGTCCATCAGGAGAGGGATCCTCCTCTGTTGCTCTCCTGAAGGTTCTTCCTGTTTTCCCTGTGAAAGGGTTTTTACTATCTTTTTAGGGGAGTTGTTCCTGATCCGATGTGAGGTCCCGGGACAGGATGTTATGTTACAGACTGTAAAGCCCTCTGAGGATAACTTGTATTTGTGATGTTGGGTTATATAAAATAAACTGAAATGAATTCTAGCTCCACACACACACACACACACACACACACACACACACACACACACGTGACGAGCAACGTTAGCATGTGTGCAGTTAGCATTTTCATGTAGCGTGAAGACGAAGTGAGCTCTGATTGGTCGAGGAGTCCTCACCATGTTGGTGAGCAGCGTGTTGGCGGTCTGCAGGTCTCGGTCCTGCAGGCAGCAGAACACCTGGCGCAGACCCTCCATCCTCAGAGCCGACAGACGCTGCTCCGGCCGGCTCCGCCTCCTCAGGACGGCCTGCGCTCTGGGGATCTGATTGGTCAGGACGGCCTGACGGACCACTTCCTGTAGCGCACAGTGAGAGACGTGAGGGGACGCACACTAACTTCATGTGTTAAAGCTGCATTCTCTGTCCTGACCACCAGGGGGCGACTCCTGTGGTTGTATAGAAGTCTATGCTTCATGTGTTAGAGCTGCATTCTCTCTCCTGACCACCAGGGGGCGACTCCTCTGGTTGTATAGAAGTCTATGCTTCATGTGTTAAAGCTGCATTCTCTCTCCTGACCACCAGGGGGCGACTCCTCTGGTTGTATAGAAGTCTATGCTTCATGTGTTAAAGCTGTATTCTCTCTCCTGACCACCAGGGGGTGACTCCTCTGGTTGTATAGAAGTATATGCTTCATGTGTTAAAGCTGCATTCTCTCTCCTGACCACCAGGGGGCGACTCCTCTGGTTGTATAGAAGTCTATGCTTCATGTGTTAAAGCTGCATTCTCTCTCCTGACCACCAGGGGGCGACTCCTCTGGTTGTATAGAAGTCTATATAAATGACTCTACTTCTACTTTACGTTTGTGTAAATATCTAAAAGTCACCTCCGTCGGCAGCTGCTCCCAGTCGTCTCTCTGAGCCTCCTCCTCCTCCTCCTCTTCCTCCTGCTCCTCCTCAGCAGCGTCGGGTGTGGCGCCCCCTGCTGGCCAGGGGAACCTCTTCATGTAGCTCCTCAGCTCGGTGACGTAGCGGTCCAGAGCGTCCACGCAGCCGCGCACGCCGTCGTCCTGGACTGCAGACAGCAGAGGATAACCCAGCTCAGCGCGCGCGTGTGTGTGTGTGTGTGTGTGTGTGTGTGTGTGTGTGTGTGTGTGTGTCCTCACGCTGTATGTTGGACAGGACCGAGCGGATCTGTGTGTTGACGAAGGTCATGGTGATGTTGAGCAGCTGCTCAGAGAACTGACGGCTCTGAGCTTCACTGTTTGACTCTCTGACGGCCGAACAGAGGAGATCCAACGCAGGAGAGAGTTCCTGGAGACCTACACACACACACACACACACACACACACACACACACACACACACACACACACAGTAAAGGTGTTTCATGTGAAGACGTCGGCCATTTTATATGACCTGGTTGAGTGACACACACTGAGTTGTGCGTCCCTGTGTTGCATGCAGACACAAGGAGTGTGTGTGTGTGTGTGTGTGTGTGTGTGTGTGTGTGTGTGTGTGTGTGTGTGTGTGTGTGTGTGTGTGTGTGTGTGTGTGTGTGTGTGTGTGTGTTATTCTTGTCGTGTACATACGGTCGCTCAGGCTCGCCGTGGCCTCCGGCTGCTCGGCATCAGGGACCAGCAGGTTCTCTTTACTCTTCAGGTAGAAGTCCACCGTGTCCAGCTGCCGGTTCTTCAGTCCCGCCTGCAGACAGGACCCAGGGTGTTAAAAACAAGAGGCGGAGCAGAGAGACAGGTCTCCCCCGAAGGGTCGAAGGTCGTCCTCCTACCTGCAGGGCGTGGACGGGGATGGAGCAGCGCCCCCAGCTGTTCAGGTGACACACTGCGTCCACTGTCGCTGCGCTGCCGAACAACATCAGCCTGCTGAGCAAATCCTGCTGGGACACCGAGAACAGGACCTGGAAGACTCCAGACTCTGGGGACGGACAGACAGGCAGACAGACAGGCAGGCAGACAGGCAGGCAGACATGCAGACAGGCAGGCAGACAGGCAGGCAGACATGCAGACAGGCAGGCAGACAGGCAGGCAGACATGCAGACAGGCAGGCAGGCAGACATGCAGACAGGCAGGCAGACAGACATGCAGACAGGCAGGCATGCAGACAGGCAGGCAGACAGGCATGCAGACAGGCAGGCAGACAGGCAGGCAGACAAGATGATAGAGAGGGAGAGAGACAGTAAGTTAAAAGTTAAAATTGTTGTTATGTCGGAGCATGATGGACTACAAATAAGCATGTTGGACTACAAAAAAGCATGTTGGACTACAAAAAAGCATGTTGGTCATGTTGGACTACAAAAAAGCATGTTGGACTACAAATGAGCATGTTGGACATGTTGGACTACAAATGAGCATGTTGGCCATGTTGGACTACAAATGAGCATGTTGGACTACAAATAAGCGTGTTGGACTACAAATGAGCATGTGGGACATGTTGGACTACAAATGAGCATGTGGGACTACAAATGAGCATGTGGGACATGTTGGACTACAAATAAGCATGTGGGACTACAAATGAGCATGTGGGACTACAAATGAGCATGTTGGACTACAAATGAGCATGTTGGACATGTGGGACTACAAATGAGCATGTCGGACATGTGGGACTACAAATTAGCGTGTTGGACTACAAATGAGCATGTTGGACATATGGGACTACAAATGAGCATGTTGGACATGTGGGACTACAAATGAGCATGTTGGACATGTTGGACTACAAATGAGCATGTGGGACTACAAATGAGCATGTGGGACTACAAATGAGCATGTTGGACTACAAATGAGCATGTTGGACATGTGGGACTACAAATGAGCATGTTGGACATGTGGGACTACAAATTAGCGTGTTGGACTACAAATGAGCATGTTGGACATATGGGACTACAAATGAGCATGTTGGACATGTGGGACTACAAATGAGCATGTGGGACTACAAATGAGCATGTTGGACTACAAATGAGCATGTTGGACATGTGGGACTACAAATGAGCATGTTGGACATGTGGGACTACAAATTAGCGTGTTGGACTACAAATGAGCATGTTGGACATATGGGACTACAAATGAGCATGTTGGACATGTGGGACTACAATAGAGCATGTTGGACATGTGGGACTACAATAGAGCATGTTGGACATGTGGGACTACAAATGAGCATGTTGGACATGTGGGACTACAAATGAGCATGTTGGACATGTTGGACTACAAATGAGCATGTTGGACATATTGGACTACAAATGAGCATGTTGGACATGTGGGACTACAAATGAGCATGTTGGACATGTGGGACTACAAATGAGCATGTGGGACTACAAATGAGCATGTTGGACTACAAATGAGCATGTTGGACATGTGGGACTACAAATGAGCATGTTGGACATGTGGGACTACAAATTAGCGTGTTGGACTACAAATGAGCATGTTGGACATATGGGACTACAAATGAGCATGTTGGACATGTGGGACTACAAATGAGCATGTTGGACATGTGGGACTACAAATTAGCGTGTTGGACTACAAATGAGCATGTTGGACATATGGGACTACAAATGAGCATGTTGGACATATGGGACTACAATAGAGCATGTTGGACATGTGGGACTACAAATGAGCATGTTGGACATGTGGGACTACAAATGAGCATGTTGGACATGTTGGACTACAAATGAGCATGTTGGACATATTGGACTACAAATGAGCATGTTGGACATGTGGGACTACAAATGAGCATGTTGGACATGTGGGACTACAAATGAGCATGTTGGACATATTGGACTACAAATGAGCATGTTGGACATGTTGGA
The DNA here is from genome assembly GCA_038501785.1 of Myoxocephalus aenaeus. NCBI lineage: Eukaryota > Metazoa > Chordata > Actinopteri > Perciformes > Cottidae > Myoxocephalus > Myoxocephalus aenaeus. The sequence goes on from JBAMJR010000118.1 coordinate 678,863, forward strand.
CTACAAATGAGCATGTTGGACATATTGGACTACAAATGAGCATGTTGGACATGTGGGACTACAAATGAGCATGTTGGACATGTGGGACTACAAATGAGCATGTTGGACTACACATTAGCATGTTGGACTACAATGTGTTCCACTTCCTCCCCAGTAACGCAGCGTGGAGTCCGCCTCACCCTTCAGCAGCAGTCGGTGCTGCGTCTCTCCGCAGCGCTGGACCGGCGCCGCCTCGCCCTCCGCCTGGTGGTGGCTCACGCTGCCGGACTCAAAGTCCCACAAGGCCACGGTGGTCCCTCTGTTGCCGGGCGAGGCGAAGGTCAGCTGGGCGGAGAACTCTGACACGGCGAGCAGGGACGGAGCGGAGCCTTCGGGGGCCGAGAAGGCCGCGGTCGCCCCGCCGCGAGGCACCCGGCTGTGGGCCGAGGACGAGGCCCTGAGGGACCCCGGGGCCCGGAGGGAGGAGGACCAGGAGGAGGAGGAGGAGGAGGAGGAGGAGGAGGAGGAGGAGGAGGAGGAGGAGGAGGGAGCGGCAGACTTCTGGGCTCTGCTGTACATGGAGGCCAGACGAGCTTCCCAGGAGCTAAAGTCAAAGTTAGAGTCAGGGTTCAGACACATCCTGACCAATGATTTCATGACTTTAAACCATTACAAACATTTAGTGAAATCTGGGTGTAAACAGTAAAAAGTGAGTAAATGTAGTATTTAAACTAACAATGAGAATACAAAGCATACAGTAAACCTTAAATGACTCAAATGAATGAGACAATAGTTTGATTAAAAGAATAAACATTTATATAGATGCCTGTATGTATGCCTGCTTATATTTTGAGTCTTTCTTTTAAAAGCATATTCATTATTTCAAACTCATCGTAAATGAACGACATGAACACATGAATATAACACATTTACATGAACACATGAATATAACACATTTCCAGGTTCTCCATGACCGTAAAAACCCTGTTTAGAGGTCAGAGGTCAGAGGTCAAGGTTGCAACTAACTGAAACTCTCTCTCTCTGGAGTGTTTGTTTTGTCTGCTCTGGGCTCCCTTAGAAATACATTAAAATTATTAAAAAAAAAAAAATTTCTCCAAATGTTTGTTTATTATAATAATAATAATAATAATAATAATAATAAGCAAAGAAAAGCATAGAATACTCACATTGGTATTTATTTGTTATTACATATATGTTTTGCTACTATTATATCTATAAAATATTTAAACATTGTAGGAATGTTATTAGTGTGAACAGCATCATATGACAGCAAATTAATTCATTAATTTATTTACATTATCTCCTAAAATAAAGTATATGAAAGAAAAATAAACTGCTGAAAGCATTGAGCCTTCTTTGCTATTATTTATTTTGTGTGATCGACTAATTGAAGACTTGAAATAATAAAGTCTGGTTCATATCATCTTAGAACCAGAGGTCGTGACCCGTAGCTGTTATTGCTCACCGGTCGGCGCTGAAGGGCGAGCCGAGGCCGGCGAGGCTGCGGGCGGCGCTCGGCAGGCCGTCCTGGTCGGCGGGGGTCTGGGGCCGGATGGGGGTTCTGGCCGGAGGTCTGGAGGCCGGCAGGCGGTCCGGGTGCAGACTGGAGGACAGACCGGTTGTGTTGCTTCTCTTTCATTCAAACGAATAACGAAAAGTAAACAAACTCGCGGCTCGTTTTTCCTGCCGCTCACCTGAAGTAGCGGTCCAGGTCCACGGCGACGGCGGAGTGAGACCGAGTGACGGCGACGGCCGTGCTGAGGTCAGCGGACACCTGGAGGAGGCAGAAGGAGGAGGAGGAGGAGGAGGAGGAGGCGAGGTCGTCCTCGGCCTGGAGAGACGTCAGGTAAGCCGGGAGGTCGATGCTGGCCAGCAGACGGCCATCAGTCACCCGGTACACAGCTGGAGGCAGTTAAAGATCCAGGTTCCTCAGTGGCCTCCTCCAGCCAGGTAGTCAGTTAGTCAGTCAGTTAGTTAGTTAGTTAGTTAGTTAGTTAGTTAGTTAGTTAGTGTTACTGAGAGATTTACATTTACAGAGATTTAGTGTTACATGCTCAATCAGAACGAAAGCTTTAAAACACTGAAGTCACACAATAACACTAACTAACTAACTGGCTAGCTAACTAGCTAGTTAGCTAGCTAGCTAGCTAGCTGCAGTAGACCAGCAGCTCCTGTGTTCTGAAAGGTTAAATGACTGTTTCTATGAAAGCAGTCCGGTGGCTATGAAGAACTAACCGATAAGTTTAGTTCAGCTCAGTTCTGTGGATCTTATACTAATTTAGTTTCACTTGATTTCATGTAATTAAGAGAATGTTTGTGTTTAATTAAATGTGGATCATCTTAAATGAGTTTACTTTTTGTGAGTTAACCTTTAATGTTTCAGTTTAACCGACCTGCGTTATGTTAGTAAAGCTTAGTTTCCGGTTCGCCTTGGTTTGGTTTGACTCTTTAATTCGGACGAGTTCTGTTGGTTATGATGTCATAATGCAGGTCAACCAGCAGCAGAGGATACTTATGAGGCCGGCGGCGCTGAGGACGAACAGGAAGTCTCTGCAGACGCAGCTGTGGACAGCAGAGCGGCCGCCGTCGTCGGTCAGCCGGATGTTGCAGCAGGACACCGTCTGCGGCTCCTCCTCCTCCGTCTGCGGCTCCTCCTCCTCCGTCTGCGGCTCCTCCTCCTCCGTCTGCCGCCACTGCAGCTGCAGCAGCCAATCACGGTTCAGCAGCACGCAGCAGCGGCCGGCGGCAAACGACAACAGGCTCACCGACTGCAGCTCACGCACATCTGGAAGGAAAGACCGTGTCTGAGGGAGAGGTACCGAAAGTCCTTCCATCCCGCTGCTGCCAGGCTGCACAACAAGCTGAGCTCACAGACCACAAACACTTATAACACTTTAACACTTTAATCACTTTAATTATGTTTATCTGGTGCAATAAAAATACATTTAAATACTTTTTTTTAAATACTTTTATTTGTATTCTCTCTGTATATTTAATATTGCTATTATATTCTTCTTACTGTTTATTTATATTACTTTTTTTTATTTACTATGAGTCTCCCCACTGCGGGACTAATAAAGGATTATCTTATCGTATTATATTCACCCGTCAACACAACCCTCTGGTTGTATAATAAACTATGAACATGTTGAACCTCCGCTCTGTGTTCAGCAGTTTCTCTGATTTGTTGTCACGTGACTGTTTGGCTCGTATAAGTAATAAGACGTGTAGGATGAAGATATCTCCATTAAATACCCCAATGTGTTCAACACACGATGTGTTCAAGGGCCGTCAGGAAAGTTTGTTTTTTTAAGTACTCACCGGGGTCCTGCTCTCTGACGGTCTGCAGCAGGCGGCCGGCGGGACACTCAGACACCCGGAGGACGGTGATGGAGGACGATGATGGCTCCGCCCCCGCCTGCAGCAGGGAGGAGCCACTGATGGCTCCGCCCCCTGGCTCCGCCCCCACCTGCAGCAGCATCAGATCCCCCTCAGCCCCCACCGCCAGCAGGGAGGAGCTACTGCAGGCTCCGCCTCCTGACTCCTCCTCCCAGGAGAAGCTGGAGGAGACACATGGAGTACTTCTTATTGTACTACACCTGGAGTACTTCTTATTGTACTACACCTGGAGTACTTCT
>JBAMJR010000118.1:687500-730000 GCA_038501785.1 Myoxocephalus aenaeus
TTGTTTTGGAAAATCCCATTTAGATATATACTTTATTACTAGATATATACTTTATTAATCCCCAAGGGGAAATGTGTTGTCAGAGTAGCAGTTTACAGACACAAAATATAAAGTATAAAAACAGGGATGAAAGATATATACAAAATAAAAGATGAAAGATATACAGCGCAGCGTGTAATAATTTAGGAAATTACATTTAAACAGTAGAGAAGTGGAAAAATGAAAAGAGAGTAGAGAGAGGAGAGGAGGAGGAGGAGGAAGAGGAGAGGAGGGGAGGAGGAGAGGAGGAGGAGGAGAGGAGAAGAGGAGGAGGAGAGGAGGAGGAAGAGAGGAGGGCGAGATCTGAAGGAAAAAATTGTAATCTTTCTTTCTTTCAATCATTTAAGTACAATTAATAAAATACTACATAACAGCATAACAACCAACTACACGAACAACCAGAAGAGGACAGAGAAACATAAATCCTCATAAATCCTCCTCCATATTGAACGATAACTGTATTGATCTCATTCTTACCTCCATGTTATGTTCTTCATACAGATCACATGACGTCCAACACGCTCCACAGGAAGACACTGATGGAGGAAAGAGTACAACCCCATGTCAAAGCCATTCAATCATAATAAATATAAATATAAATATATGGACCCGTCCCTTCAGTCACTTGGGTCTGGAGGTTGAAAGCCTCTTTATTGTTTCTGCATAGTTTCCTCACACCTGGACTCAACTGAAGGAAACAATAACTGGTGCAGTAAAGAATGTTCAAAACAACATTCATGCGTCTGTGTTTTTGAGAAACTCTACAAAACCAGAAGTGGTTGCTTCACCCGAACCACCTGATGGTGCCTGGGTTCTGGACCCGGTTCCCATGAGCCTCCATGGGTTCTGGACCCGGTTCCCATGAGCCTCCATGGGTTCTGGACCCGGTTCCCATGAGCCTCCATGTGGAGCACCGTGGGAGTCTGGAGGCTGCAGAGGCTTTATCAAAAGAGAAACGCTTTATCAAACATTATAATACGGGTAGATGAAATCAAGCATTCTGATTGGTTGAGAGTGAGTCACGGGGTGTATTTTATTCAGCCATAAAGTACTGTACAGCCTGTTTACATGTAGAGCGTTCCATATCAGTGCGCACTTAAACTAACAGGTAGATTTAAATTGTGCGACCGTTAGTTGTCGTTTCAAGCTTGACAGTTAAAAACATGTTTGGTGTAAACTTTGATATTGTCACGTCCGCATTAACGACTCAGACGTTGGTTTCCTTAACTTGCAGGTTTATTGCTTGAGTGTTCACAGTATTGCAACGGGGCTCTTCGCTGACAGTAAGTTAGCTCAAACGGAACAGCTAACAAGCTCACGTAGCATCCCCCACACTAGCATAACCACAACACACACGTCACTTCCTCCCTAACCTAAAGATGAGCAATGAAAAGGGTTTGATCACAAAATCGTGATCATTTCCAGTGAGAGATAATTACGTCGGTAATTTCCCGACGCGAGGCGAGTTCTCTAAACATCATGGAGGAGAAACATGACGGAGAAAAGACGGACAGAAGCAGCGAGAGCACTTCTTTACATCATGAGCGTCATCCTCCGCCTGCTTTCAGCCGGCCGGGTCCCGTATGTGCGTCCCGGGACTATTTTCTCTGTCGCTGAAACACAACGTTTGGTGGCTAGAACTATTTTGTGCTGAAAGGCAGCTTACTATTACATTTATAAAGTCAGGTACCGTATTATGAAAGCAATAAGGTACTCGAGGCAGTACTGTGTCTACAATAATATACAGTTCAAGGGTTTAACAACTCCCTTGCACTGTACTGCCTCTCGTACCTTATTGCTTAGTCACACCTTGTTTTCTACTTGCCGTCACACAAAGTGTAAAGAACTCAAAGTGTGAAGGTTTAAACTATCCTCACATCTGTGTCATCTTCATTTCCTCTTAACCAGAAACATATAGACCGATATTCACATGTGTACCTTTTATTATGACCAACATTATTCAAACAGCCCGAGTGGTTGCAGAGACACACTGTTTTTAGTTTGGGGATGACGCTGAGAGGAAAGATGTTTTTAAAAGGCTGAGGCTCCTGAAGCTCAACACGCAGCGTTAGAGCTTTCATTTGTGTTTCCTGTCATTGTTTACTTCACGTGTCTGTTTGCTCTACTCTCTTCACTACTATTGTAACACACACACACACACACACACACGCACACACACACACACACACTTCTTCACTGGTCCCTGTCATCATGTACGTGACGGAGGACCCGGTGAGGAGAGAACAGAGTTCTGTGTCGTTGGTTCTCATCCAGTTCTGAGTGATGAACCCACAGCGCTTTGTCTCAGGGTCGGACTTAATATACTATATATATATATATATATATATATATATATATATATATATATTGAAGTGGAATTCTCCTCGCCGGGATATTCCTCGAGTGTTCAAGAATTGACAGAACAGGTTATATTACAATCAAGGTTATTTATTTTAGCAATTACACACATACATGAAATGCATAGCTAACACAAGGCCTTGGACTCCGCTCCCTGTCTGTCAGCACGCCTCAGGATGAGTGAGCCCCGAACTCAGAGAGTAAAGGGTTCTTATCCTCTTTCTATCTGACTCCCTCTTCTATCTGACTCCAATGCTTTTCAAATACATCAAAGGGGAGCGGTCCATCAGTACATTGGCCATGGAAATGTCACGAGGATGAGTTATTCTGTCTGTAACCATGGCAACTGTCACAACATGTGTAATGGTAAAATATATCTTGCCATAGTTTAAAACTGTAAGGCCCAAATACTCCCAGCGAAAAACACAACCCAGGTTCCCAGACAATTATTTTTGAAACACTGCTGCTTTCTCCTCAAGGCCGGATACAGGACCAGGGCGAACAGATAAGTTTGCACCTGCTGATAAATTTAATTAATAGTTGGAACAAGAACATAAGACTTGTGTGTGAGACTCATATTATGGTTTTCTTTTAAGTGTGCTGCTCATCTTCATTGGCTGTCCCAAACTTCATCCGACAGACAGGGAAGGAACCTTTAAACACCAAGGACCGGACACAAGTCCGTGTGAGTCTTTCCACCGTCACTGTGATACGTGTCTGTGTAAACTGCTCCCCGCTTGCAAGCATTAAAGAATCACTCCTCACAACTTGTGTTCCAGAAGACTTGTTTTGTCTGTTCATTACAAAGCTCAAATTACAATTCTCAACTCTTCTGCCTCTGCCCCAGTGACCAAGAGATAACCTTTCCACCACACATGAAACTGTGACCCCCCGACATCTGTGAGGAAAGAGGAACCCCGTCTTTTAGACAGGAACCAGACAAAAGGCCACGTATAAGGTCGTTTAAGGATAAATGCAAGTTTGTAGGCCTAAACCCGGTCAGCGTGTACATGTAAGGCTGCATCGGCCTCTGTCTGACCGGGTCAGGAAAGGTCAAGTGCCAATGCTATGTCTGGTCTGCGGAACCAAAACCACAGAGTGGGAAGTTGAAGTTCTGCGGTTTCTCACACCTGAGACACACACACACACACACACACACACACACACACACACACACACACACACACACACACACACACATCCTTCAGCATGAAGCAAGCATTATCTTAAAAAAAGAGTATTCAGCCAATGCTATATTAATCATAAATTCTCTTCAGTATATATATATATATATATATATATACAGTATCTAATATAGAATATATACAATTCAGTTTATGAACTTACACGTTTATATTTTTATATTTATAAAGTTACAATTGTTAAAGGATTTTTGAATGGATGCTAATTTTATATAAATTATAAATATATTATACTAAAAACATATTTTTCAACTAAATTAGATTAGAATCTTATCTCACAACAGACTCACACAGACAACAACAGACTCACACAGACAACAACAGACAACAACAGACTCACACAGACAACAACAGACTCACACAGACTCACACAGACTCACACAGACAACAACAGACTCACACAGACAACAACAGACTCACACAGACAACAACAGACTCACACAGACTCACACAGACTCACACAGACAACAACAGACTCACACATACAACAACAGACTCACACAGACAACAACAGACTCACACAGACAACAGACACATTACAAAGAACAAACAGAAGATGCCATGAAACAAAACACATGACCGACATCAGAAAGATTCTGAATCTAAAAACCACAACTAAAGGTGTTCATTCAAAAATCTGACAAAATGTGAAATGTGATGTAATATTTAATAAAATCTCACGTACCCTCATTTGAGAACCGCTGGGCGGTGGAATGTGTTCAACAACGGGAACGTGACCTCATCAGCAGACTGTTGTGGACCTGGGTGAACACGACGGGACAGAGCTGTAGACCAGGACCAGAGCTGTAGACCAGGACCAGAGCTGTAGACCAGGACCAGAGGTGTAGACCAGGACCAGAGCTGTAGACCAGGACCAGAGCTGTAGACCAGGACCAGAGGTGTAGACCAGGACCAGAGCTGTAGACCCGGACCAGAGGTATAGACCAGGACCAGAGCTGTAGACCAGGACCAGAGGTGTAGACCAGGACCAGAGGTGTAGACCAGGACCAGAGGTGCAGACCAGGACCAGAGGTGTAGACCAGGACCAGAGGTGTAGACCAGGACCAGAGCTGTAGACCAGGACCAGAGCTGTAGACCAGGACCAGAGCTGTAGACCAGGACCAGAGGTATAGACCAGGACCAGAGCTGTAGACCAGGACCAGAGGTGTAGACCAGGACCAGAGGTGTAGACCAGGACCAGAGGTGTAGACCAGGACCAGAGCTGTAGACCAGGACCAGAGGTATAGACCAGGACCAGAGGTGTAGACCAGGACCAGAGCTGTAGACCAGGACCAGAGCTGTAGACCAGGACCAGAGCTGTAGACCAGGACCAGAGCTGTAGACCAGGACCAGAGGTATAGACCAGGACCAGAGCTGTAGACCAGGACCAGAGGTGTAGACCAGGACCAGAGGTGTAGACCAGGACCAGAGGTGCAGACCAGGACCAGAGGTGCAGACCAGGACCAGAGGTGCAGACCAGGACCAGAGGTGTAGACCCGGGACAGAGGTGCAGACCAGGACCAGAGGTGTAGACCAGGACCAGAGCTGTAGACCAGGACCAGAGCTGTAGACCAGGACCAGAGGTGTAGACCAGGACCAGAGCTGTAGACCAGGACCAGAGGTGTAGACCAGGACCAGAGGTGTAGACCAGGACCAGAGCTGTAGACCAGGACCAGAGGTGTAGACCAGGACCAGAGGTGTAGACCAGGACCAGAGGTGTAGACCCGGATCAGAGGTGCAGACCAGGACCAGAGGTGTAGACCCGGACCAGAGGTGTAGACCAGGACCAGAGCTGTAGACCAGGACCAGAGGTGCAGACCAGGACCAGAGGTGCAGACCAGGACCAGAGGTGTAGACCCGGACCAGAGGTGCAGACCAAGACCAGAGGTGTAGACCCGGACCAGAGGTATAGACCCGGATCAGAGGTGTAGACCCGGACCAGAGGTGCAGACCAGGACCAGAGGTGCAGACCTGGATCAGAGGTGTAGACCAGGACCAGAGGTATATACCCGGACCAGAGGTATATACCCGGACCAGAGGTGTAGACCAGGACCAGAGGTGCAGACCAGGACCAGAGGTGCAGACCAGGACCAGAGGTGCAGACCAGGACCAGAGGTGTAGACCCGGGACAGAGGTGCAGACCAGGACCAGAGGTGTAGACCAGGACCAGAGGTGTAGACCAGGACCAGAGGTGCAGACCAGGACCAGAGGTGTAGACCCGGATCAGAGGTGCAGACCAGGACCAGAGGTGCAGACCAGGACCAGAGGTGTAGACCCGGGACAGAGGTGCAGACCAGGACCAGAGGTGTAGACCCGGACCAGAAGTATAGACCAGGACCAGAGGTGCAGACCAGGACCAGAGGTGTAGACCCGGATCAGAGGTGTAGACCCGGACCAGAGGTGCAGACCAGGACCAGAGGTGCAGACCAAGACCAGAGGTGCAGACCAAGACCAGAGGTGTAGACCAGGACCAGAGGTGTAGACCAGGACCAGAGCTGTAGACCAGGACCAGAGGTGTAGACCCGGACCAGAGGTGTAGACCAGGACCAGAGGTGCAGACCAGGACCAGAGGTGCAGACCAGGACCAGAGGTGTAGACCCGGATCAGAGGTGTAGACCCGGACCAGAGGTGCAGACCAGGACCAGAGGTGTAGACCAGGACCAGAGGTGCAGACCAGGACCAGAGGTATAGACCCGGACCAGAGGTGTAGACCCGGACCAGAGGTGCAGACCAAGACCAGAGGTGCAGACCCGGACCAGAGGTGTAGACCCGGACCAGAGGTGTAGACCAGGACCAGAGGTGTAGACCCGGACCAGAGGTGTAGACCCGGACCAGAGGTGCAGACCAAGACCAGAGGTGCAGACCAGGACCAGAGGTGTAGACCCGGATCAGAGGTGTAGACCCGGACCAGAGGTGCAGACCAGGACCAGAGGTGTAGACCAGGACCAGAGGTGTAGACCCGGACCAGAGGTGTAGACCCGGACCAGAGGTGTAGACCAGGACCAGAGGTGTAGACCCGGACCAGAGGTGTAGACCCGGACCAGAGGTGCAGACCAAGACCAGAGGTGCAGACCAGGACCAGAGGTGTAGACCCGGACCAGAGCTGTAGACCAGGACCAGAGGTGTAGACCCGGACCAGAGGTGCAGACCAAGACCAGAGGTGCAGACCAGGACCAGAGGTGTAGACCCGGACCAGAGGTGTAGACCAGGACCAGAGGTGTAGACCCGGACCAGAGCTGTAGACCAGGACCAGAGGTGTAGACCCGGACCAGAGGTGTAGACCCGGACCAGAGGTGCAGACCAGGACCAGAGGTGTAGACCAGGACCAGAGGTGCAGACCAGGACCAGAGGTGTAGACCCGGACCAGAGGTGCAGACCAAGACCAGAGGTGCAGACCAGGACCAGAGGTGTAGACCCGGACCAGAGGTGCAGACCAGGACCAGAGGTCTGCCTCCAGAGAACCGAGGTCGTCACGTCCTGGTCGGGAAAGAAGAGTCAAACTGACGTGCGGAGCAGAGATGATCCTGTGGCCGTCTCCATGCTGTGGATCCTCCAGGAGTCTGAAGGACTTTGGAGGTCAGAGCCGTCCAGAAGACACGCTGCTCATCAACATGCAGCGTATGCAACCAAGCTGAAGAATAATGAAGATGACTCTTTACTCTTCAGCAGTTATTTATTATCTCTGAAAACACACACAATGCCATCCTATTTATGACTAAATAAAAATACTGCTAGTTTTAAATGACGTGATAATTTCATTCTTTGATTATTCCACTGTTTTTAGTTTTATAATTCGTCTAAAACATAAGAATCCTCAATGAGAAGATGCTAAATTGACTAACCATGAACGTATGATCTGGTTCTTTATGAATATTTACATAAAACAAATCACCTTCCTGGACAAGTAGAGGGATCTCTTCTGCCTCAATGGCATTGAAGTAGCCTTCAGATCACCTTCAGGGTTCATCAGAGGTCATTATAAGACCTTAAGGGTTCATCAGAGGTCATTATAAGACCTTAAGGGTTCATCAGAGGTCATTATAAGACCTTAAGGGTTCATCAGAGGTCATTATAAGACCTTAAGGGTTCATCAGAGGTCATTATAAGACCTTAAGGGTTCATCAGAGGTCATTATAAGACCTTAAGGGTTCATCAGAGGTCATTATATGACCTTAAGGGTTCATCAGAGGTCATTATGACCTTCAGACTTAATCAGATGACTCAACAATATGTTCCATCATTTCATTTATTTGCATAAAGAGATTTCATTGCAAAAGTATTCTCCAAATCCAAATCTGTAAGACTATCACATGAAGGCGGCTCAACTGTCAAAAATAAATAAAACGTACAAAAATATCCTCAGTGACGTCAGCCTCACGAGCGGGTAGTGACGTTTACATCGAACTGATCCGCGTAAAGTCTTTAAAAAGAAAAAAAACACAACAAAGAACGAGACTGAGAAGAGACCGAGATGTTTACTTCCGGGTTCGTCGACGTCACGTGGGTCCTGTGAAAGGCCTCCTACGACAGAGGCCTCGAGCAGATTAACCAGTTCATCTCGAATCCACTCTTTAAAACACACACGAGCCTTTAAGTTGCTTCATAGTCCATCGGATATATAAATAAATAAATAAAATCTACAAAATGGCGGCGGTCGGGACCACTCGGGGAGCCGTTGTTGCTCCTCCATACCGTCTAGTTAACAAAACCACCTTTCAGGAATAAATTATAAACAAATCAAAGAGTCCTTAACTGGAATTGGTAACACTGTTTATTTGAGGTATGAACATAAAAAAAACTCATGGGTACATTTCTTTTTCTTAAGATGCTCGAGCTACAAAACAATAAAAAAAAAAACGAAGTTCAGCGGATCACGCGGCCATCTTTGTTAGAGGGGGTGCGCGTGTTTTGAGCGACGCAGCCGGGCCACGTGAGGACGTCGCGCCGGGGCGGTGTTTACTCGTTGCTGTAACTGTCGTACCCGTCCCTGTAGGACGAGCTGCGGTCACCGCCACCCTGAGACCGGTTGTCTCTGTAGCTGGAGTAGCCGCCGCCGCCGCCGCCTCCCCCGCTGCTGCTCCGGTACTGGTTCCCGTCAGACCGGGACTGGTAGCTCCGGTCATCGCCGTATCTGCCGCCGCCTCCGCGTCCGCCATATCCTCCTCCTCCTCCTCGCGAGCCTCCCCCGCCATATCCTCCTCGCGAGCCTCCCCCGCCGTATCCTCCTCCTCCTCGCGAGTCTCTCCTACCGCCGCCATCTCCTCTTCCTCCTCCTCGCGAGTCTCTCCCACCGCGCCCGCCCTTTCCCGCTTCGTCCACGCGGATTTGGCGGCCGTCCAGGTCCTTCCCATCCATACCGTCCATCGCGTCTTTGGCGTCCTCCGGGTTCTCGTATTTCACGAAGCCGAAGCCGCGAGATCTTTCCGTTTCTCGGTCCCGGATCACATCACATTTTTCGATGGTTCCGTACTTTCCGAAGGCCGCGGCCAGACTCTCCTCGTCGGTTTCGAAGCTCAATCCCCCGATGAACAGTTTCCCATCGTCCGACATGATGATGCGTGACTTAAGGAACGAGAATCAAAACGAATCTGAGCGCGCGGCGGGTTGACAAAGAGATCTGGGTTACCTCGTTGCGACGTAAGAATGGCTTCTCGCTTCCGGTTCCGGTCATTTCAGGCTTCCGGTCATTTCAGGCGAAAGCAATCGATGAACGATCTTACTGTGACTAAGTGGTGGAACGTAGACAGAAAGACACATAGATAACAATAAAATATAGTATCATAATACATATAGATGAATAGATCCAAATATAATATTAAAAAATGCATTACATAATTTAAACAAATAGAATAAAACAGATTAATGCGATTGGGTGGAACTGACGGAGAGAGGTGGTTGGGTCCGCCGGACGGTGATGGGGCGCACGGGTCCTGATGGGGAGGAGGCCGCTGGGTTGAGGCAGCCTCAGTGGGGGTTGGGCTTTTCCTTGCTTCTTAATTATGTTTTCATTTGATTTATTTTCCAGTTAGTGGACCGCTGCCTTGGTCTCTTGTTTATGTTAATGTAATTCATGCACGTTGTGTGTGTTGCCCATCATGGCCCAGGATCTGTGTGACTGGTTGCACCAACAATATTGCTGCTGTCCCAATAAAGAGAGATGTAGTTTGAACCGGGTCTCCGCGGCAACGGGGTGCTGCACTAAGAACAATGTACAATATATACATAAAAGGATAGAATAAGAAAATAAATGCAGCTTATGAAGGAAGTGAAATGACCCGCTGAAACATTACAGTTATAATTAAATAATTATCATATCACATCGTCATTTGATTAACTGGACTTTTGTCTCGTTTTCTATTGGTCAGACCCGGTCAGCTGACAGGAGCCGACAGAACAGGTGACTACATGTACCTCTGAGGTGTAGTACCATGAGAAGTACTACATGTACCTCTGAGATGTAGTACAGCTAGAAGTACTACATGTACCTCTGAGGTGTAGTACCATGAGAAGTACTACATGTACCTCTGAGGTGTAGTACCATGAGAAGTACTACATGTACCTCTGAGATGTAGTACAGCTAGAAGTACTACATGTACCTCTGAGATGTAGTACCATGAGAAGTACTACATGTACCTCTGAGGTGTAGTACCATGAGAAGTACTACATGTACCTCTGAGATGTAGTACAGCTAGAAGTACTACATGTACCTCTGAGATGTAGTACCATGAGAAGTACTACATGTACCTCTGAGGTGTAGTACCATGAGAAGTACTACATGTACCTCTGAGATGTAGTACAGCTAGAAGTACTATATGTACCTCTGAGGTGTAGTACCATGAGAAGTACTACATGTACCTCTGAGATGTAGTACAGCTAGAAGTACTACATGTACCTCTGAGATGCAGCTAGAAGTACTATATGTACCTCTGAGGTGTAGTACCGTGAGAAGTACTATATGTACCTTTAAGATGTAGTACAGTACAGAGTACTATATGTACCTTTAGAGTACTATATGTACCTTTAAGATGTAGTACAGTAAAGAGTACTGTATGTACCTTTAAGATGTAGTACAGTACAGAGTACTATATGTACCTTTAGAGTACTATATGTACCTTTAAGATGTAGTACAGTACAGAGTACTATATGTACCTTTAGAGTACTATATGTACCTTTAAGATGTAGTACAGTAAAGAGTACTGTATGTACCTTTAAGATGTAGTACAGTACAGAGTACTGTATGTACCTTTAAGATGTAGTACAGTACAGAGTACTGCATGTACCTTTAAGATGTAGTACAGTACAGAGTACTGCATGTACCTTTAAGATGTAGTACAGTACAGAGTACTGCATGTACCTTTAAGATGTAGTACAGTACAGAGTACTGGCGCGTCGGCGTTGTTTCATTGAGCCGCTAAAGAGCTGCAGACACTTTGAGTTCCTTTCTCACGAGAATGACAGGAGACGTTCATTTCCTTTTCTTCGGTTTTATTTTGAGCAGCAAAAAACACAAAGTACACAAAAACTAATAAACGGTCAAAAGGATCACACGGTAAAAGAAGTATCTGCTCTCATCCTAGTGCAGCTCCTGCCTCACCTGGCTCATCATTACCATAAACATCTTGCAGTATATTTTACAGGTACTTCCTACCCTGTGAGCATCATTCTGAATATTACATTACAAACACTCTTGAAATAACAATTAACCAAAAAACACACTTGTGGCTCGTACAAGTACTATATGTAACTCTGAGATGTAGTACTAGTACAGCTAGAAGTACATTAAAGAGTACTATATGTAGCTCTGAGATGTTGTACAGTAAAGAGTACTATATGTAACTCTGAGATGTAGTACAGTATGAGGTACTATGTACCTCTGAGGTGTAGTACTGTGAGAAGTACTATATGTACCTTTAAGATGTAGTACAGTAAATTGTACTATATGTACCTCTAAGATGTAGTACTAGTACAGCTAGAAGTACTATATGTACCTCTGAGATGTAGTACTAGTACAGCTAGAAGTACTATATGTACCTCTGAGATGTAGTACATTTAAAGTGACGTATATTTCGGTCGTTCACGAGAACAAACGATCATGAAGACAAACACAGATCATGTGAATAATCATTATCATAACTTGAAAATACTTTCAATAATTTGTTAAACCTGCTGGAAAACTACCAACGTTACATTTCTGTTGCTGAAAACTGCTGTAAAGTGATCTAACTGCTGTAAAGTGATGAAACTGCTGTAAAGTGATCTAACTGCTGTAAAGTGATGAAACTGCTGTAAAGTGATCTAACTGCTGTAAAGTGATCTAACTGCTGTAAAGTGATCTAACTGCTGTATTTTATATTCTCTCTGGTGTTGTACTGCTGCATATTCGATCAGATTGTAATCTACATATAAACCATAACAACATAAAGAGATATGAGACACAAATATATCGTTAGTGTGAGAAAGTATTTAATTCATCATGTCTGAAACTGAACAGAGAAACAGTTTAGTAGCTTTATACATACATATTTATATATATGAACAGGTAGCTTATGTTAATAAAGTAATATATGAACATGTTTATGTTAATAAAGTAATATATGAACAGGTTGTTTATGTTAATAAAGTAATATATGAACATATTGTTTATATTAATAAAGTAATATATGAACATGTTTATGTTAATAAAGTAATATATGAACATGTTTTTTATGTTAATAAAGTAATATATGAACAGGTTGTTTATATTAATAAAGTAATATATGAACATGTTTTTTATGTTAATAAAGTAATATATGAACAGGTTGTTTATATTAATAAAGTAATATATGAACATGTTTATGTTAATAAAGTAATATATGAACCAGGTTGTTTATATTAATAAAGTAATATATGAACATATTTTTTATGTTAATAAAGTAATATATGAACAGGTTGTTTATATTAATAAAGTAATATATGAACATGTTTTTTATGTTAATAAAGTAATATATGAACAGGTTGTTTATATTAATAAAGTAATATATGAACATGTTTATATTAATAAAGTAATATATGAACATGTTTATGTTAATAAAGTAATATATGAACAGGTTGTTTATATTAATAAAGTAATATATGAACATGTTTATATTAATAAAGTAATATATGAACATGTTTATGTTAATAAAGTAATATATGAACATGTTTATATTAATAAAGTAATATATGAACCAGGTTGTTTATATTAATAAAGTAATATATGAACATATTTTTTATGTTAATAAAGTAATATATGAACAGGTTGTTTATATTAATAAAGTAATATATGAACATGTTTATATTAATAAAGTAATATATGAACATGTTTTTTATGTTAATAAAGTAATATATGAACAGGTTGTTTATATTAATAAAGTAATATATGAACATATTTTTTATGTTAATAAAGTAATATATGAACAGGTTGTTTATATTAATAAAGTAATATATGAACATGTTTATATTAATAAAGTAATATATGAACATGTTTTTTATGTTAATAAAGTAATATATGAACAGGTTGTTTATATTAATAAAGTAATATATGAACATGTTTATATTAATAAAGTAATATATGAACATGTTTTTTATGTTAATAAAGTAATATATGAACAGGTTGTTTATATTAATAAAGTAATATATGAACATATTTTTTATATTAATAAAGTAATATATGAACAGGTTTATGTTAATAAAGTAATATATGAACAGATTGTTTATTACATTACATTACATTACATTACATGTCATTTAGCTGACGCTTTTATCCAAAGCGACTTACAATAGTGCATTCAATCATGAGTACAAACTCAGAAAAACAACAATCAATAATCAATAAAGTGCAGTTTCTTCACTAGAGTTAAATTTCGAAAATTACAGAAAATTACAAAGTGCTATAAATAAGAGACATCAAGTGCTACTAGAGTGCTAGTACAGTGCTACCTTCCTTATTCAAGGTGTAGTCGAAAGAGATGCGTTTTTAGTTTTCGGCGGAAGATGTAGAGACTTCCTGCTGTCCTGATGTCAATGGGGAGCTCATTCCACCATTGAGGAGCCAGGACAGAAAACAGTCGTGACTTTGTTGAGTGTTTAGCTCGTAGTGACGGAGCTACAAGTCGTTTAGCAGAAGCCGAGCGGAGTGCCCGAGCTGGGGTGTACGGTGTTACCATGTCCTGTATATAGATAGGACCCGATCTGTTCGTGGCACGGTACGCAAGTACCAATGTTTTGAAGCGGATGCGGGCGACCACCGGTAGCCAGTGGAGTGTGCGGAGGAGCGGGGTAGTGTGGGTGAATTTCGGGAGGTTGAAGACCAGTCGAGCTGCTGCATTCTGGATGAGCTGTAAAGGTCGAATGGCGTTAGCGGGTAGACCTGCCAGGAGGGAGTTACAGTAGTCAAGTCGCGAGATGATCAGAGCCTGGACCAGAACCTGTGCCGCCTTCTGGGTGAGAAGGGGACGTATCCTCCTGATGTTGTACAACATGTACCTACAGGAACGTGTTGTTGCGGTAATGTTGGCAGTCAGGGAGAGTTGACTGTCAAGTGTCACACCGAGGTTCCTGGCAGTCGGGGTCGGGGTCAACACTGAGTTGTTGAAGGTAATAGTCAGGTCGTGAGTGGGAGAGCCCTTTCCTGGAAGGAAAAGTAGTTCCGTCTTGTCAGGGTTGATTTTCAGGTGGTGCGCGGACATCCACTGAGAGATGTCAGTCAGACAGGCAGAGATTCGTGCCGCTACCTGTGTTTCTGACTGGGGAAACGAGAGGATCAGTTGGGTGTCATCAGCGTAGCTATGGTAGGAAAAGCCATGGGCACGAATGACAGAGCCGAGAGAGTTGGTATACAGAGAAAAGAGAAGAGGACCCAGGACGGAGCCTTGAGGGACCCCAGTAGTGAGAGGACAAGGCTCAGACACAGATCCTCTCCAGGTTACCCGGTAGGTGCGGTCCTTGAGGTAGGACGAGAAGAGGGAGAGCACAGTGCCTGAGATACCAAGGTCCTGGAGGGAAGAAATGAGGATCTGATGGTTCACTGTGTCAAAGGCGGCAGAAAGGTCTAGAAGGATAAGGACAGAGGAGAGAGAGGCTGCTCTTGCGGTGTGGAGCTGCTCAGAGACAGCAAGGAGGGCAGTCTCTGTTGAGTGGCCTGCCTTGAAACCAGACTGGTGAGGGTCCAGAAGGTTGTTCTGGTGGAGAAAGGAGGAGACTTGGTTAAAGATAGCTCGCTCCAGAGTTTTGGAAAGAAAGGGAAGGAGAGAGACCGGTCTGTAGTTGTTGACTTCCGACGGGTTGAGAGTGGGTTTCTTTAGGAGAGGGTTAACTCTTGCCTCCTTCAGAGAGTTAGGGAAGCAGCCAGTTGAGAGGGAGGTGTTGATAAGATGGGTGAGAAAGGGAAGAAGATCAGGAGCAATAGACTGGAAAATGTGAGATGGGATGGGGTCAAGGGGGCAGGTGGTTGGGCGGGCAGAGGTTACCAAGGTAAGAACTTGATTGGGAGTCAGGGGGGTGAAAGAGGAAAGCAGAGGGGAAGAAGATGAAGTTAATGGAGGTGAGGTTATGGAAGACGGATTGTTAAATGAGGAGCGTATGTCTTCTATCTTTTTTGTAAAGTAGTCAACAAAGTGGCTCGGTAGAAGGGTGGAGGGAGGAGGAGGACAGGGGGGGTCAAGGAGGTTGGAGAAGATAGAGAAGAGTTTTTTGGGGTTAGAAAAATTTGATTTGATTCTAGATTGGTAGAACAGGCTTTTGGCTGCAGAGATAGAAGCAGAGAAGGAGGAGAGAAGAGAGCGATAGGCGAGCAGGTCATCGGCATGTTTGGTTTTTCGCCATTTCCTTTCCGATGCACGCATGGTGGCTCTCTCGACTCGCACCGAGTCAGACAACCACGGAGCCGGAGAGGACTTGTGGACCTTTCGTGCTGTAAGAGGACAGAGAGAATCTAGAGAGGAGGACAGAGTAGAGAGGAGCATTTCTGTGGCAGAGTTAGGATGCAGGAGTGAAAAGGAGTCAGTTGACGGAAGGGCTGACAGAACAGACGAGGCCAGAGAGGAGGGAGAGAGGGAGCGGATGTTGCGACGGACAGGTGCAGAGTCTGTTGGTGTGACAGGTTTGTCAGTTCCAATGAGTGGGAGAGTGTAAGAGATAAAGAAGTGATCGGAGACATGTAGAGGGGTTACGGTGAGTTTGGATGTAGAGCAGTTTCTGGTGAAAATCAGGTCGAGGTGGTTGCCAGCTTTGTGAGTAGGAGGGGAAGGACTGAGTGAGAGAGCAAAGGAAGACAGTAAGAGTAGCAGGTCGCATGACTTCTCTGTCTGGATGTTAAAGTCACCCAAAAGGATGAGCGGAGGGCCGTTTTCTGGGAAGTTTGATAGGAGGACATCTACTTCTTCCAAGAAATCTCCCAGGGAACCAGGTGGACGATAGAGAACAACAATGTTTAGTTGAACCGGATGAGTAACCGTCACAGCGTGAAACTCAAAAGACAGTGGGGTAAACAGTGGAAGCGTGGAGACAGAAAAACTCCACTTGGGAGAGATAAGTAGACCTGTGCCACCGCCCCGGCCACTGGGCCGAGGTGTGTGGCTGAAGGAGAAGGCAGAGGAGGGAGCAGCAGGGGTAGCTGTGTTGTCTGGTGTGATCCAAGTCTCAGTGAGAGCCAGGAAGTCCAGTGATTGCTTGATAGCAAAACCAGAGATGAAATCTGCCTTGCGGTTAGCTGACTGGCAGTTCCAGAGCCCCCCTGTGACTAGGTGTTGGATCTGTGTGGAGCGGGTGGGATAAGTAACCGAGGAGGCATTTTGATGCAGGTGTGAACGAGTCGGAGGTCTGTAGTATCTACGTGTGAAAGTGCACACAGGTATGGACGGATAACACATATTTTTAACAGAGCAATAAGTGTACTCAGCCACCCCTGAAGACTCCAACGAAAGACTCCTTTGTCTTTATCCTCGGAGTCTTGACTCCAACGAAAGACTCCTTTGTCTTTATCCTCGGAGTCTTGACTCCAACGAAAGACTCCTTTGTCTTTATCCTCGGAGTCTTGACTCCAACGAAAGACTCCTTTGTCTTTATCCTCGGAGTCTTGACTCCAACGAAAGACTCCTTTGTCTTTATCCTCGGAGTCTTGACTCCAACGAAAGACTCCTTTGTCTTTATCCTCGGAGTCTTGACTCCAACGAAAGACTCCTTTGTCTTTATCCTCGGAGTCTTGACTCCAACGAAAGACTCCTTTGTCTTTATCCTCGGAGTCTTGACTCCAACGAAAGACTCCTTTGTCTTTATCCTCGGAGTCTTGACTCCAACGAAAGACTCCTTTGTCTTTATCCTCGGAGTCTTCATACAAGGAGTTTTCTTTGACGCTACAGCTGACGCTTCAAGTCCCCACCCGGTGTTATACCAGTTGGTGATAATTAGCTACAGCTGTCCTGGCCCCTCCCAGATAGTTTGGCAGAGTGAGCACTCAAAGTACCCAAGCTGTGGACTATAGCCGGGCTTCCCGCTAATCAGTGGAAGTATCGAGTACTTGGAGCTTGGTTTCACTTAGGTGACAAACACAAAGAAGACAGACAGTACAGACTAATAACACAGGTAGAAGTAGAACTAGAGCAAAGAAACCTCTTTAAATACTGAATTCAGGCAGGATTCAGGTTTGTCCAGCAAGCTGAACTTCTCCCAACTGGAGATGTTTATATTAATAAAGTAATATATGAACAGGTTGTTTATATTAATAAAGTAATATATGAACATGTTTATGTTAATAAAGTAATATATGAACATGTTTATATTAATAAAGTAATATATGAACATGTTTTTTATGTTAATAAAGTAATATATGAACAGGTTGTTTATATTAATAAAGTAATATATGAACATGTTTATGTTAATAAAGTAATATATGAACATGTTTATATTAATAAAGTAATATATGAACATGTTTTTTATGTTAATAAAGTAATATATGAACAGGTTGTTTATATTAATAAAGTAATATATGAACAGGTTGTTTTTTATTAATAAAGTAATATATGAACAGGTTGTTTATGTTAATAAAGTAATATATGAACATGTTTATGTTAATAAAGTAATATATGAACATGTTTTTTATGTTAATAAAGTAATATATGAACAGGTTGTTTATGTTAATAAAGTAATATATGAACAGGTTGTTTATGTTAATAAAGTAATATATGAACATGTTTTTTATGTTAATAAAGTAATATATGAACATGTTTTTTATGTTAATAAAGTAATATATGAACATGTTGTTTATATTAATAAAGTAATATATGAACAGGTTGTTTATGTTAATAAAGTAATATATGAACATGTTTATGTTAATAAAGTAATATATGAACATGTTTTTTATGTTAATAAAGTAATATATGAACAGGTTGTTTATATTAATAAAGTAATATATGAACAGGTTGTTTATATTAATAAAGTAATATATGAACAGGTTGTTTATATTAATAAAGTAATATATGAACAGGTTGTTTATGTTAATAAAGTAATATATGAACATGTTTTTTATGTTAATAAAGTAATATATGAACATGTTTTTTATGTTAATAAAGTAATATATGAACATGTTGTTTATATTAATAAAGTAATATATGAACAGGTTGTTTATGTTAATAAAGTAATATATGAACAGGTTGTTTATATTAATAAAGTAATATATGAACAGGTTGTTTATGTTAATAAAGTAATATATGAACAGGTTGTTTATGTTAATAAAGTAATATATGAACATGTTTTTTATGTTAATAAAGTAATATATGAACATGTTTTTTATGTTAATAAAGTAATATATGAACATGTTGTTTATATTAATAAAGTAATATATGAACAGGTTGTTTATGTTAATAAAGTAATATATGAACATGTTTATGTTAATAAAGTAATATATGAACATGTTTTTTATGTTAATAAAGTAATATATGAACAGGTTGTTTATATTAATAAAGTAATATATGAACATGTTTATGTTAATAAAGTAATATATGAACAGGTTGTTTATGTTAATAAAGTAATATATGAACATGTTTATGTTAATAAAGTAATATATGAACAGGTTGTTTATATTAATAAAGTAATATATGAACAGGTTGTTTATATTAATAAAGTAATATATGAACAGGTTGTTTATGTTAATAAAGTAATATATGAACAGGTTGTTTATATTAATAAAGTAATATATGAACAGGTTGTTTATATTAATAAAGTAATATATGAACATGTTGTTTATGTTGTTATGATGCAACACTGTAAGAACACATGGATGAAGTATTTAAGAAGATCTTTTGTAGTCCATCTCCTGAGCGTTGTAGTTTCTCCGCTGCAGACTGACGTCACTAACATCTCCTGCATCAGAACTACGTCGTTAGTGAAAGTCTGATCCTCTAAACTCCTCTAGTTGTCGTTTCCTAACTCCTCATGAAGTCTCCTTCCCAAGGAGAAGTGGTTAGGAAAGGATGTGAGGAGGTCATGTTGACTATTGACTGCAGCCCATGTCTCTTATAACATATTTCCTTGTGTCCTCTCTCCTCGTGTCCTCTCTCCTCGCATGGTTTCCTTGCATCTCTCCATGCATCTTTGGTTGGAGGGACTGGGACGCAAGGAAAGGACATAAGTGAAGGAAACAGGGATGCAGTTAAGAGACTTGCACCCCTGTCTCCTCCTGTTAGAGGAGGAAACCAGAGGATGACTTCCTGTTGCAGCTCTTCATTTAACCTCTGACCCTCACACTGAAGGGACTGGTTCACATCCCTGCACTGGGATTCAAACCCATGTCTCTGTGTCTGCAGGCCTCTGCTTACAGGTGAAGCTGCAGCGCTGTCTGCCCTTCAAACACAAGGTGAGTACCGTGACCTTTCTCCCTCTAGCGGGGTCAAGGTCGCGGTATTGATCCGAGCTCTCGGTTAGTTATTAAACTGATCTGTCTGTCTATCTATCTATATTTCTTATTTTAAATCTATCTTTCTATCTACCACCATTTAGTCGCAGTTCGATCGTTCCTCGATTGCTTTCCCCTGAAATAACCGGAACCGGAAGCGAGAAGCATTCTTACGTCGCAACGAGGGAACCCGGATCTCTTTGTCAACCCGCCGCGCGCTCAGATTCGTTTCTACTCCGCTCGCTAAGTCACGCATCACCATGTCCATGTCGGAAGAGGGGAAACTGTTCATCGGGGGCTTGAGCGGCAATACCGAAGATGACGTCTTGAGAGAGGCCTTCGAAAAGTACGGCCCCGTCACAGACTGCGTCGTGATCATGGACAGAGAGACGCAGAGGTCTCGCGGCTTCGGCTTCGTGACATTCGAGAACCCGGAGGACGCCAAAGACGCGACGGATGGCATGGACGGGAAGGACCTGGACGGCCGCCCGATCCGCGTGAACGCGGCGAATAAGGGAAGGGGGGGCAGGCGCGGCGGCGGAGGCGGCGGCGGTTACAGTGACCGGCCCAGCGGCGGCGGCGGCGGTTACGGTGGCCGCGGCGGCGGCGGCGGCTACGGGGGCGGCGGTGAACGGAGCTACGGGGGCGGCGGCGGCGGCGGCGGCGGCTACGGTGGCCGCGGCGGAGGCGGCGGCGGTGGCTACGGTGACCGGAGCGGCGGCTACGGTGACCGGAGCGGCGGTCGGAGCTTCAGTCGAGGCGGCGGATCCGAAGGGCGGTCCGACAGGAACCAGAGTAGCGGATACTCACGCCAGTCCTACCGGGAGAGCTACGACAACAACGAGTAAACACCGCCCCGGCGCGATGTCCTCGCGCGGCCGCGGCTGCGTCTCTCAAACACGCGCACTCTACAATTTTTTTGTAATTCC
This sequence comes from Myoxocephalus aenaeus, assembly GCA_038501785.1. NCBI lineage: Eukaryota > Metazoa > Chordata > Actinopteri > Perciformes > Cottidae > Myoxocephalus > Myoxocephalus aenaeus. The sequence continues at coordinate 707,936 of JBAMJR010000118.1, forward strand.
TGTTTTTGTAGCTCGAGCATGCTAAAAAGAAATGTACCCATGAGTTTTTTTATGTTCCTTCCTCAAATAAACCATGTTACCAATTCCCGATAAGAACTCTTTGATTTGTTTATAATTTAATGTATTTATTTTATTTATTTTTACTCGACGTGATGGAGGAGCGAACAACGGCTCCCCGCGTGGTCCCGACCGCTGCCATTTTAGAGATTTATTTTGTATATTTGTATTTCCGATGGGCTTGTTTTTACTTTATTTATCCTCAAAGGACTTTTTTTGGGGGGGGTTGTGCTAAATAAATGTTATTATGAAGCAACTTAAAGGCTCCTGTGTGTTTTAAAGCGTGGATTCGAGATGAACTGGTTAATCTACTCGAGCTCGAGGCTTCTGTGTCGTAGGAGGCCTTTCACAGGACCCACGTGACGTCGACGAACCCGGAAGTAAACATCTCTTTAAAAAATACTTATAGTTATAACCATGTTTTGGGTGCCTGTTCACTGTTTTATTGAATTTTTTTTATAAAACATTTCAATTTCAAATACAATTTTATAGATACTAGCAAATGGCAAAATACATGAATTTACAGTTAATCCAACAAGCAGAGGAAAAAAGACAAAGCAAAAAATTAAAAGAGGCACAGTTGTGTAATCATAAACATATATTACTATTAATTGGAACAGCCTTTCAGAGTTTTTATATATAATTCAAATTCTTTGTAAAAAAAAACCATGTTTTTGGTTTGTAAATTTACATTTGTTAATATAAAATTTGGCAAAGATAAATAATAAATGTATAATATATGCATTTTCCTCAAATTGTCTGTCTAACAAATCCAAATATAACATGTTCATAAAATAATATAAAATCTTTGTACAAAACATCGCTCTCTGTTTTTTTTCTGTTTAAAGACGTTACACCAGGGGTTTGTGTGAACTAATATAAAGTAACAGTCCATTGGCTGAAATGTAAAGAACTTACATTTATTGTTGCTGGTCAGCGTTTCTTGCCAGAGCATCAGCGGTTGGTTCTCAGGACAGATCTGAGGCTGATGTCTATTGAATATGAAATAACTACTTTGTGTGACTCCTCCGTGCTTTTTGAAATACATTTAGCAGAATAAAGAAAATTGGAATCCCGTTAAAGTAAACCAGACCGCTCCATCAGACAAAAACAAATACAATGTGCAATCGCTTTGTTAGAACAATGCAAATGAAGTTCTAGCTGTGCAAACAATAACTCCTATTTGGCAACGCTTATTGTGGCTGCAGATAACCTGTTTGACACTGAATATCTTTCAAAGATAATAACAGTGAAGTGGAACCTGCGGCAGACAAAACTAAATGAGAGCAGATGTGTGAGCATTACAGACACATGTTGTACACTACAGACACATGTTGTACACTACAGACACATGTTGTACACTACAGACACTACAGACACATGTTGTACACTACAGACACTACAGACACATGTTGTACACTACAGACACTACAGACACATGATGTACACTACAGACACATGTTGTACACTACAGACACTACAGACACACATTGTACACTACAGACACATGTTGTACACTACAGACACTACAGACACACATTGTACACTACAGACACATGTTGTACACTACAGACACTACAGACACACATTGTACACTACAGACACATGTTGTACACTACAGACACATGATGTACACTACAGACACTACAGACACATGTTGTACACTACAGACACACATTGTACACTACAGACACTACAGACACATGTTGTACACTACAGACACACGTTGTACACTACAGACACATGTTGTACACTACAGACACACGTTGTACACTACAGACACATGTTGTACACTACAGACACTACAGACACATGTTGTACACTACAGACACACATTGTACACTACAGACACTACAGACACACATTGTACACTACAGACACTACAGACACATGTTGTACACTACAGACACATGTTGTACACTACAGACACTACAGACACTACAGACACATGTTGTACACTACAGACACATGTTGTACACTACAGACACACATTGTACACTACAGACACATGTTGTACACTACAGACACACATTGTACACTACAGACACTACAGACACTACAGACACATGTTGTACACTACAGACACTACACACACATGTTGTACACTACAGACACACATTGTACACTACAGACACATGTTGTACACTACAGACACACATTGTACACTACAGACACTACAGACACATGTTGTACACTACAGACACATGTTGTACACTACAGACACTACACACACATGTTGTACACTACAGACACTACACACACATGTTGTACACTACAGACACATGTTGTACACTACAGACACATGTTGTACACTACAGACACTACAGACACTACAGACACATGTTGTACACTACAGACACATGTTGTACACTACAGACACTACACACACATGTTGTACACTACAGACACATGTTGTACACTACAGACACATGTTGTACACTACAGACACATGTTGTACACTACAGACACTACAGACATGTTGTACACTACAGACACTACACACACATGTTGTACACTACAGACACTACAGACACACGTTGTACACTACAGACACATGTTGTACACTACAGACACACATTGTACACTACAGACACATGTTGTACACTACAGACACTACAGACACATGTTGTACACTACAGACACATGTTGTACACTACAGACACTACAGACACATGTTGTACACTACAGACACACGTTGTACACTACAGACACTACAGACACACATTGTACACTACAGACACACGCTGTACACTACAGACACATGCTGTACACTACAGACACATGTTGTACACTACAGACACACATTGTACACTACAGACACATGTTGTACACTACAGACACACGTTGTACACTACAGACACATGATGTACACTACAGACACTACAGACACACATTGTACACTACAGACACATGATGTACACTACAGACACTACAGACACACATTGTACACTACAGACACATGTTGTACACTACAGACACACATTGTACACTACAGACACATGTTGTACACTACAGACACTACAGACACATGTTGTACACTACAGACACACATTGTACACTACAGACACATGTTGTACACTACAGACACTACACACACACATGTTGTACACTACAGACACTACAGACACATGTTGTACACTACAGACACATGTTGTACACTACAGACACTACAGACACATGTTGTACACTACAGACACACATTGTACACTACAGACACTACAGACACATGTTGTACACTACAGACACACGTTGTACACTACAGACACATGTTGTACACTACAGACACACGTTGTACACTACAGACACATGTTGTACACTACAGACACTACAGACACATGTTGTACACTACAGACACATGTTGTACACTACAGACACTACACACACATGTTGTACACTACAGACACACATTGTACACTACAGACACATGTTGTACACTACAGACACACATTGTACACTACAGACACTACAGACACATGTTGTACACTACAGACACATGTTGTACACTACAGACACATGTTGTACACTACAGACACTACAGACACATGTTGTACACTACAGACACATGTTGTACACTACATACACTACAGACACATGTTGTACACTACAGACACATGTTGTACACTACAGACACATGTTGTACACTACAGACACTACAGACACATGTTGTACACTACAGACACACATTGTACACTACAGACACTACAGACACATGTTGTACACTACAGACACACGTTGTACACTACAGACACATGTTGTACACTACAGACACACGTTGTACACTACAGACACATGTTGTACACTACAGACACTACAGACACATGTTGTACACTACAGACACACGTTGTACACTACAGACACATGTTGTACACTACAGACACTACAGACACATGTTGTACACTACAGACACACATTGTACACTACAGACACTACAGACACATGTTGTACACTACAGACACATGTTGTACACTACAGACACATGTTGTACACTACAGACACTACACACACATGTTGTACACTACAGACACACATTGTACACTACAGACACATGTTGTACACTACAGACACTACAGACACATGTTGTACACTACAGACACTACACACACATGTTGTACACTACAGACACTACAGACACATGTTGTACACTACAGACACATGTTGTACACTACAGACACACATTGTACACTACAGACACTACAGACACACGTTGTACACTACAGACACATGTTGTACACTACAGACACACATTGTACACTACAGACACATGTTGTACACTACAGACACTACACACACATGTTGTACACTACAGACACACGTTGTACACTACAGACACTACAGACACACATTGTACACTACAGACACATGCTGTACACTACAGACACATGCTGTACACTACAGACACATGTTGTACACTACAGACACACATTGTACACTACAGACACATGTTGTACACTACAGACACACGTTGTACACTACAGACACATGATGTACACTACAGACACTACAGACACACATTGTACACTACAGACACATGATGTACACTACAGACACTACAGACACACATTGTACACTACAGACACATGTTGTACACTACAGACACACATTGTACACTACAGACACATGTTGTACACTACAGACACTACAGACACATGTTGTACACTACAGACACTACAGACACATGTTGTACACTACAGACACATGTTGTACACTACAGACACTACAGACACATGTTGTACACTACAGACACATGTTGTACACTACAGACACTACAGACACATGTTGTACACTACAGACACTACAGACACATGTTGTACACTACAGACACACATTGTACACTACAGACACATGTTGTACACTACAGACACTACAGACACATGTTGTACACTACAGACACTACAGACACATGTCGTACACTACAGACACTACAGACACATGTTGTACACTACAGACACACATTGTACACTACAGACACATGTTGTACACTACAGACACTACAGACACATGTTGTACACTACAGACACTACAGACACATGTTGTACACTACAGACACATGTTGTACACTACAGACACTACACACACACATTGTACACTACAGACACACGTTGTACACTACAGACACTACAGACACACATTGTACACTACAGACACACGTTGTACACTACAGACACTACAGACACACATTGTACACTACAGACACATGCTGTACACGATCCATGGAAAAAGAAAGTAGAGTTAGTAATGTGCATTGAAGAGACAATTTATCCAGAAGGAGAGAAAGAAAAGGAGAGGAGGAGTGAAAGAGGAAGAGAAGAAGAGAAGAAGAGAAGAGGAGCTCAGTGTATCCTAAGATGTCCCCCAGCAGTCTAGGCCTATAGCAGCATATCTAGGGGCTGGACCAGGTAAACCTGAGCCAGCCCTAACTATAAGCCTGAAACAGCCCTAACTATAAGCCTGAAACAGCCCTAACTATAAGCCTGAAACAGCCCTAAGTATAAGCGCTAACAAAGAGGAAAGTCTTAAGTCTACTCTTAAATGAGGTGACTGTCTGCCCCCCGGACTGAAAGTGGAAGCTGATTCCACAGAAGAGGAGCCCGATAACTGAAAGCTCTAGCCCCCAACCTACTTTTTAAGACTCTGGGAACCACAAGTAACCCTGCATTCAGTGAGCGTAACGCTCTAGTGGGGTAATATGGGACTATGAGCCCTCTAGTGGGGTAATATGGCACTATGAGCTCTCTAGCGGGGTAATATGGGACTATGAGCTCTCTAGTGGGGTAATATGGGACTATGAGCCCTCTAGTGGGGTAATATGGTACTATGAGCTCTCTAGCGGGGTAATTTGGGACTATGAGCTCTCTAGTGGGGTAATATGGTACTATGAGCTCTAGTGGGGTAATATGGTACTATGAGCTCTCTAGTGGGGTAATATGGGACATGAGCTCTAGTGGGGTAATATGGTACTATGAGCTCTAGTGGGGTAATATGGTATTATGAGCTCTAGTGGGGTAATATGGTACTATAAACTCTAGAGTGGGGTAATATGGTACTATGAGCTCTAGTGGGGTAATATGGTACTATGAGCTCTAGTGGGGTAATATGGTACTATAAACTCTAGAGTGGGGTAATATGGTATTATGAGCTCTAGTGGGGTAATATGGTACTATGAGCTCTAGTGGGGTAATATGGTATTATGAGCTCTAGTGGGGTAATATGGTACTATAAACTCTAGAGTGGGGTAATATGGTACTATGAGCTCTAGTGGGGTAATATGGTACTATGAGCTCTAGTGGGGTAATATGGTACTATAAACTCTAGAGTGGGGTAATATGGTATTATGAGCTCTAGTGGGGTAATATGGTACTATGAGCTCTAGTGGGGTAATATGGTATTATGAGCTCTAGTGGGGTAATATGGTACTATAAACTCTAGAGTGGGGTAATATGGTACTATGAGCTCTAGTGGGGTAATATGGTACTATGAGCTCTAGTGGGGTAATATGGTATTATGAGCTCTAGTGGGGTAATATGGTACTATAAACTCTAGAGTGGGGTAATATGGTATTATGAGCTCTAGTGGGGTAATATGGTACTATGAGCTCTAGTGGGGTAATATGGTACTATGAGCCCTCTAGTGGGGTAATATGGGACTATGAGCTCTCTAGTGGGGTAATATGGCACTATAAGCTCTCTAGTGGGGTAATATGGGACTATGAGCCCTCTAGTGGGGTAATATGGTACTATGAGCTCTCTAGTGGGGTAATATGGGACTATGAGCCCTCTAGTGGGGTAATATGGCACTATAAGCTCTCTAGTGGGGTAATATGGGACTATGAGCCCTCTAGTGGGGTAATATGGTACTATGAGCTCTCTAGTGGGGTAATATGGTACTATGAGCTCTCTAGTGGGGTAATATGGGACATGAGCTCTAGTGGGGTAATATGGTACTATGAGCTCTAGTGGGGTAATATGGTATTATGAGCTCTAGTGGGGTAATATGGTACTATAAACTCTAGAGTGGGGTAATATGGTACTATGAGCTCTAGTGGGGTAATATGGTACTATGAGCTCTAGTGGGGTAATATGGTACTATAAACTCTAGAGTGGGGTAATATGGTATTATGAGCTCTAGTGGGGTAATATGGTACTATGAGCTCTAGTGGGGTAATATGGTATTATGAGCTCTAGTGGGGTAATATGGTACTATAAACTCTAGAGTGGGGTAATATGGTACTATGAGCTCTAGTGGGGTAATATGGTACTATGAGCTCTAGTGGGGTAATATGGTATTATGAGCTCTAGTGGGGTAATATGGTACTATAAACTCTAGAGTGGGGTAATATGGTATTATGAGCTCTAGTGGGGTAATATGGTACTATGAGCTCTAGTGGGGTAATATGGTACTATGAGCCCTCTAGTGGGGTAATATGGGACTATGAGCTCTCTAGTGGGGTAATATGGCACTATAAGCTCTCTAGTGGGGTAATATGGGACTATGAGCCCTCTAGTGGGGTAATATGGTACTATGAGCTCTCTAGTGGGGTAATATGGGACTATGAGCCCTCTAGTGGGGTAATATGGCACTATAAGCTCTCTAGTGGGGTAATATGGGACTATGAGCCCTCTAGTGGGGTAATATGGTACTATGAGCTCTCTAGTGGGGTAATATGGTACTATGAGCTCTCTAGTGGGGTAATATGGTACTATAAGCTCTCTAGTGGGGTAATATGGTACTATGAGCTCTAGTGGGGTAATATGGTACTATGAGCTCTCTAGTGGGGTAATATGGGACATGAGCTCTAGTGGGGTAATATGGTACTATGAGCTCTAGTGGGGTAATATGGTATTATGAGCTCTAGTGGGGTAATATGGTACTATAAACTCTAGAGTGGGGTAATATGGTACTATGAGCTCTAGAGTGGGGTAATATGGGACTATGAGCTCTAGTGGGGTAATATGGGACTATAAGATCTCTAGTGGGGTAATATGGGACTATGAGCTCTAGTGGGGTAATATGGTATTATGAGCTCTAGTGGGGTAATATGGTACAATAAGCTCTAGAGTGGGGTAATATGGGACTATGAGCTCTAGTGGGGTAATATGGTACTATGAGCTCTCTAGTGGGGTAATATGGTATTATAAGCCCTCTAGTGGGGTAATATGGTATTATAAGCCCTCTAGTGGGGTAATATGGTATTATAAGCTCTCTAGTGGGGTAATATGGTATTATAAGCCCTCTAGTGGGGTAATATGGTACTATAAGCTCTATAGTGGGGTAATATGGTACTATGAGCTCTAGTGGGGTAATATGGTACTATGAGCTCTCTAGTGGGGTAATATGGTATTATAAGCCCTCTAGTGGGGTAATATGGTATTATAAGCTCTCTAGTGGGGTAATATGGTATTATAAGCTCTCTAGTGGGGTAATATGGTATTATAAGCCCTCTAGTGGGGTAATATGGTACTATGAGCCCTCTAGTGGGGTAATATGGTATTATAAGCCCTCTAGTGGGGTAATATGGTATTATAAGCTCTCTAGTGGGGTAATATGGTATTATAAGCCCTCTAGTGGGGTAATATGGTACTATGAGCCCTCTAGTGGGGTAATATGGTATTATAAGCCCTCTAGTGGGGTAATATGGTATTATAAGCTCTCTAGTGGGGTAATATGGTATTATAAGCCCTCTAGTGGGGTAATATGGTACTATGAGCCCTCTAGTGGGGTAATATGGTACTATGAGCTCTTTAAGATATGATGCTGCATCACCAGTTAAGGCTTTATAGGTGAGGAGGAGGATTTTAAATATGATTCTGGATCTTACAGGAAGCCAGTGGAGAGCAGCTAATACAGGAGTAATGTGATCTCTCTTCAGCGTCATCGTTAGTACACGAGCTGTACACACACGTTGTACACTACAGACACACACTACACACACATGTTGTCCAATGTATGCACCTTCCGCCTCAAAAAATTCCTCGTTTGTGTGAAAACATTCCTGGCTAATAAACGGTTTCTGATTCTGATTCTGATTGTACACTACAGACACACACGTTGTACACTACAGACACACACACGTTGTACACTACAGACACACACGTTGTACACTACAGACACACACGTTGTACACTACAGACCCACACGTTGTACACTACAGACACACACACGTTGTACACTACAGACACACACACGTTGTACACTACGGACACACACATTGTACACTACAGACACACACGTTGTACACTACAGACACACACGTTGTACACTACAGACACACACGTTGTACACTACAGACACACACACGTTGTACACTACAGACACACACACGTTGTACACTACGGACACACACATTGTACACTACAGACACACACGTTGTACACTACAGACACACACGTTGTACACTACAGACACACACGTTGTACACTACAGACACACACATTGTACACTACAGACACACACGTTGTACACTACAGACACACACATTGTACACTACAGACACACACGTTGTACACTACAGACACACACATTGTACACTACAGACACACACGTTGTACACTACAGACACACACATTGTACACTACAGACACACACGTTGTACACTACAGACACACACATTGTACACTACAGACACACACGTTGTACACTACAGACACACACATTCTACACTACAGACACACACATTGTACACTACAGACACACACGTTGTACACTACAGACACACACATTCTACACTACAGACACACACGTTGTACACTACAGACACACACATTCTACACTACAGACACACACGTTGTACACTACAGACCCACACGTTGTACACTACAGACACACACGTTGTACACTACAGACACACACATTGTACACTACAGACACACACGTTGTACACTACAGACACACACATTGTACACTACAGACACACACGTTGTACACTACAGACACACACATTCTACACTACAGACACACACATTGTACACTACAGACACACACGTTGTACACTACAGACACACACATTCTACACTACAGACACACACGTTGTACACTACAGACACACACATTCTACACTACAGACACACACGTTGTACACTACAGACCCACACGTTGTACACTACAGACACACACGTTGTACACTACAGACACACACATTGTACACTACAGACACACACATTCTACACTACAGACACACACGTTGTACACTACAGACCCACACATTGTACACTACAGACACACACATTGTACACTACAGACACACACATTGTACACTACAGACCCACACATTCTACACTACAGACACACACATTGTAGACTACAGACCCACACATTGTAGACTACAGACCCACACATTGTACACTACAGACACACACATTGTACACTACAGACCCACACATTCTACACTACAGACACACACATTGTACACTACAGACACACACGTTGTACACTACAGACACACACGTTGTACACTACAGACACACACGTTGTACACTACAGACCCACACATTGTACACTACAGACACACACATTGTACACTACAGACACACACATTGTACACTACAGACCCACACATTGTACACTACAGACACACACATTGTACACTACAGACCCACACATTCTACACTACAGACACACACATTGTACACTACAGACACACACGTTGTACACTACAGACCCACACATTGTACACTACAGACACACACGTTGTACACTACAGACACACACGTTGTACACTACAGACACACACATTGTACACTACAGACACACACATTGTACACTACAGACCCACACATTCTACACTACAGACACACACATTGTACACTACAGACACACACGTTGTACACTACAGACCCACACATTGTACACTACAGACACACACATTGTACACTACAGACACACACATTGTACACTACAGACCCACACATTCTACACTACAGACACACACGTTGTACACTACAGACCCACACATTGTACACTACAGACACACACATTGTACACTACAGACACACACATTGTACACTACAGACCCACACATTCTACACTACAGACACACACATTGTAGACTACAGACCCACACATTGTAGACTACAGACCCACACATTGTACACTACAGACCCACACATTCTACACTACAGACACACACATTGTACACTACAGACACACACGTTGTACACTACAGACACACATTGTAGACTACAGACACACACATTGTACACTACAGACACACACATTGTACACTACAGACACACATTGTACACTACAGACACACACATTCTACACTACAGACACACACATTGTAGACTACAGACACACACATTGTAGACTACAGACACACACATTGTACACTACAGACACACATTGTACACTACAGACACACCAGTCACAGTCAGAGCAATAGGAGCTCCGGATATCTGAGTCTTGAGATGTTTGATGTCCTCAGCGTTAAGATATGGAACTGTAGTCCCTTTGAAGTCATCACCATGGCAACCTTTGATAGTGGGAGCACACAGGTGATTCATATGACCTCATTAGTGCAGATCTTAACACACACACACACACACACACACACACATAGACAGAGAGACACACAAACACACAGAAACACAAACACATAGACAGAGACACACACACACACACACACACACACACACACACACACACACACACACACACACACAGAGACAGACAGACACACATACACACACACATAGACAGAGAGACACACACACACACACATAGACAGAGAGAGAGACACACACACACACACACACACACACGAGGCGCGCGCACACACACACACACACACACACACACACACATAGACAGAGAGACACACACACACACACACACACACACACACGAGTCGCGCACACACACACACACACACACACACACACACACACACACACACACACACACACACACAGACAGAGATACACACACACACACACAGATACAGACACACACACACAGACAGACAGACAGACAGACAGACAGACAGACAGACACACACACACACACACACACACACACACACACATAGACAGAGAGACACACACACACACACACACACACAGATATACAAACACACAGAGACACACACACACACACACACACACACACACACACACACAGACAGACCCACACACATAGACAGAGACACACACACACACACACACACACACACACACACACACACACACACACACACACACACAGACAGACAGACCCACACACATAGACAGAGAGACACACACACACACACACACACACACACACACGAGTCGCGCACACACACACACACACACACACACACACAGACAGAGATACACACACACACACACAGATACAGACACACACACACACACACACACACACAGACAGAGATACACACACACACACACAGATACAGACACACACACACACACACACACACACACACACACACACACAGATATACAAACACACAGAGACACACACACACACACACACACACACACACACACACACACACACACACACACACACAGACAGACAGACCCACACACATAGACAGAGACACACACACACACACACACACACACACACACACACACACACACACACACACACAGATATACAAACACACAGAGACACACACACACACACACACACACACACACACACACACACACAGACAGACAGACCCACACACATAGACAGAGAGACACACACACACACACACACACACACACGAGTCGCGCACACACACACACACACACACACACACACACACACACACACAGACAGAGATACACACACACACACACAGATACAGACACACACACACAGACAGACAGACAGACAGACAGACAGACAGACAGACACACACACACACACACACACACACACACAGATATACAAACACACAGAGACACACACACACACACACACACACACACACACACACACACACACACACAGACAGACCCACACACATAGACAGAGAGACACACACACACACACACACACACACACACACACACACACACACACACACACAGACAGAGATACACACACACACACACACAGATACAGACACACAGACAGACAGACAGACAGACAGACACACACACACACACACACACACACACACACACACACACACACACACAGACAGACATTTTATTTCAGCTTCCAACACATTTTCTAGTTATACAATCACGCCGGTTCAAAACAATAAATAAATATTTACAAAACACTGCAGTTGTCATATATGTGTATTATAAATCTTTCTTTATCTGTCAGCTGTGGAACTGTGAATATGTAATATTTATATCAAAGAATACGAACATTCACCTCATCATAAGTTACTTTATTAATCCCACAAGGGAACATGTTTCTCGCTACAGCAGCAGTTATACATACAGGTCAGCAATACAACAAAACACATGCACAATATATAAAAAAATAGTAAAAATGCACAATATATACATAAAATAGAATAATTCTTATTGAAAATTTATGAAATCGTACATGTCAATAGTTGAAGAAAGAATTAAAATAAATAAAAAATTCACTAAGTTCGGAACCTTCTAAAATAAAAGCATTCTGACTGTGGGAAGGTAAAGACGGAGGACTACAAAGATGGAGGAGAAGGCGCTACAAGTCTACGGTGAGGAACTCCCAACAACTCCCTGCTTTAATCTGATTTAAAGACGTCACGGAGTTAGAAGTTAAATATGCCATTTATTGAATGGAGTTTGGTGAGAGTGGAGTGAAGGCCACATGTCAGACTACTTTATACACAATAGAGGAATTATTGAATGGAGTTTGGTATATATTTATTATTATAAATATGTATATCTATATTATATTGATATCTATCTGTCTCTCTATATGTATTATTATAAATATGTATGTCTATTTTATATTGCTATCTATCTGTCTATCTATATTTATTATAAATATGTATATTATATTGATATCTATCTATATGCATTATTATAAATATGTATATTATATTTATATCTATCTATATATATTATAAAATATATTGATATCTATCTGTCTATCTATATTTATTATAAATATGTATATCTATATTATATTGATATCTATCTATATGCATTATTATACATATGTATATTATATTGATATCTATCTATATGCATTATTATAAATATGTGTATATATATTATATTGACATCTATCTATATGTATTATAAAATATATTGCTATTTATTTGTCTATCTATATGTATTATAAATATGTATATCTATATTATATTGATATCTATCTATATGTATTTTTTATAAATATGTATATCTATATTATCTTGATATCTATCTGTCTATCTATATTTATTATACATATGTATATTATATTGATATCTATCTATATGCATTATTAGACATATGTATATTATATTGATATCTATCTATATGTATTTTTATAAATATGTATATCTATATTATCTTGATATCCGTCTGTCTATCTATATGTATTATAAATATGTATACCTATATTATATTGATATATATGTATTATTATAAATATGTATAAGTATATTTATATCTATCTATATGTATTATATACTTGTATATCTATATTATATTATATATATATATGTCTATATTTATTATAAATATGTATATATATATATATTATATTGACATACATATCTATATGTATTATTATACATATGTATATCTATATTGTATTGCTATCTCTCTATCCACGTTCCACCCACAGTTAGATCGTTCCTCGATTGCTTCCCCTTGAAAATACCGGAACCGGAAGCGAGAAGTATTCTTACGTCGCAACGAAGGTACCCGGATCTCTTTGTAAACCCGCCGCGCGCTCAGATTCGTGCATCATCATGTCGGAAGAGGGGAAACTGTTCATCGGAGGCTTGAGCTTCGATACCGACCAGGATGGTCTGGCCGAGGCCTTCGGGAAGTACGGACAAATCACAGACTGCGTGGTGATCAAGGACCGAGAAACGCAACGATCTCGCGGCTTCGGCTTCGTTACGTTCGACAACCCGGAGGACGCCAAAGACGCGGAGAAGGGCATGAACGGGACGGACCTGGACAACCGCACCATCCGCGTGAACGTAGCCGAGAGGGGAAGGGAGAGGGGCGGCTTCCGAGGCGGCCGCGGCGACCGGAGCTACGGCGGCGAACGGAGCAGCGGTGGCTACGGCGGCGGCGAACGGAGCTACGGCGGACGCGGCGGGAGCAGCTACCGTGGTGGCGGCGGTAGTGACCGGAGCTACGGCGGCGGTAGTGACCGGAGCTACGGCGGCGGTAGTGATCGAAGCTACGGCGGCGGTAGTGATCGGAGCTATGGCGGCGGCGGTAGTGACCGGAGCTATGGCGGCGGCGGTGGCGACCGGAGCTACGGCGGTGGTGGCGGCAGCCGAAGCTACGGCAGCGGCGGCGGTGGCGGCCGTCAATCTGACGGGAACCAGTACCAGAGTAGCGGCTACTCACGCCAGTCCTACCGGGACAGCAACGAGTAAACACCGCCCCGGCGCGACGTCCTCACGTGGCCCCTCGCGTCTCTCAAACACGCGCACTCCTCTAACAAAGATGGCCGCGTGATCCGCTGAGCTTCGTTTTTTATTCTGTTTTTGTAGCTCGAGCATCTTAAGAAAAGAAATGTACCCTTGAGTTTTTTATGTTCATTCCTCAAATAAACAATGTTACCAATTCCAGTTAAGGACTCTTTGATTTGTTTATAATTTATTCCTGAAAGGTGGTTTTGTTAACTCGACGTTATGGAGGAGCAACAACGGCTCCCCGCGTGGACCGCCGCCATTTTAGAGATTTATTTTATAAACTTGTATTTCCGATGGGCTTTCTACTTTATTTATCCTCAACAGACTTTTTGGGGGGTTTTATGCTAAATAAGTGGTACTATGAGCAGCAACTTAAAGGCTCCTGTGTGTTTTTTAAAGAGTGGATTCGAGATGAACTGGTTGATCTACTCGAGCTCGAGGCCTCTGTGTCGTAGGAGGCCTTTCACAGGACCCACGTGACGTCGACGAACCCGGAAGTAAACATCTCGGTCTCTTCTCCGTCTCGTTCTTTGTTGTGTTTTTTCTTTTTAAAGACT
Organism: Myoxocephalus aenaeus; assembly: GCA_038501785.1. NCBI lineage: Eukaryota > Metazoa > Chordata > Actinopteri > Perciformes > Cottidae > Myoxocephalus > Myoxocephalus aenaeus. The sequence goes on from JBAMJR010000118.1 coordinate 724,073, forward strand.
TTACGCGGATCAGTTCGATGTAAACGTCACTACCCGCTCGTGAGGCTGACGTCACTGAGGATATTTTTATACGTTTTATTGATTTTTCACAAAGCCTTTGACACAGATGAGCCCCCTTCATGTGTGATAGTGATTATATAACATGAAGGTTATATAATGAACCCTGAAGGTTATATAATAACCTGTTAAGTGTAACACATATTTAGATCTAAATTGAACCTTTTGAACAGCTCAATCTAAACTGACTCATCTTTTTTGGCTCAGTTCTCTCAAGTTATGGGAAAATGTCTCCATGTATTAACCAGCGATGTTTTGTCCAAAGAGCATTATTTTATGAACATGTTATATTTGGATTATTATGACAGACATTTTCAGGAAAGGGTTTATATCTTAAATGTATTCTATATTCATAAGTAAGTTTACAAGCCAAAGACCTATGTTTTTTTACAAAGAGTTTTAAATGTATATAAAAACGCTGAAAAGCAGTGGTAACAAAAAGGAAACGAGAACAGTAACAAATGCGTTGCTTATGAAATGTTTAATATACGATCACAGTCTGTGTCCTCTTTTTATTTTCATTTCATGTTCTTTTTGTTCTGCGGTTTCCCTTATGGATTGTTACATTAATTTTGACATTCTTTTATTGACAATTTAAGATATTGTACATGAGGACATTGGCGAGGACACTTGGTGAGGACACTTAGCGAGGACAAGAGGGAACGACAACGTTGGAGGTAGACGTGTCGATGCCTGTTCAAAACAACAAATAAATCCTTTACAAAACACTCCAGTTGTCATATATGTGTATATTATATATCTTTATCTGATGTCAGCTGTGGAACTGATATATATATATATATATGACTACGGACATTCATCTCATATAAGATAGAATAATAAAAAAATGCACACTATAAAAAATATATATAGAATAGAATAAGAAAATTGCATAATATTATATATATTATATACAAATAATGTAATAATAACATATATATATATATATGTTTTTTTTACGCTTTTATTTCTGTCAATTTTTTTCTCTCTTCCACTAAAATGACTTTAAATCTGGTGTTTACCAGAAATGTGCTTGTCAGATTCTTGTAAATGAGTCGCATGCACACTGCTGTCTATGTGACCAAACGCGAGAAAAACCACAGAATATAAATATATATATACGGACACTTGCAGCATAGAATCACAGGAAGACTGTCCACATAATAAACAATATTTTTTTCGAGGCCTACTTTCGCTCAAAAGCTTTTTGTTTTTATGACGTAAATGTGTCCGAACATTTTGTGATTTAAAGAATTTATGGAAATGAACCTTATCGGTCTCCTTTAGAGAAAACAAATGCAAAGTGAAACACTTAAATGTCTTTCAGTATTTATTCAACAGACACTTTATTAACAACATAAACAACCTGGTTTATAGTATTACTTTATTAACATAAACAACCTGGTTCATATTACTTTATTAACATAAACAACCTGTTCATATATTACTTTATTAACGAGGTTGGAATATAAATGAAAGAAGGAATATGAAAGTGTATTTTTCACAGAGTATAAAGCTACTAAACTGTTTCTCTGTTCAGTTTCAAACATGATGAATTAAATACTTTCTCACACCCCTCATATCCCTTTATGTTGTTATGTTTATATGCAGATTATAATCTGATCAAAAGAATATGTACACAACAGTTTATGGATCACCTTATTTACATGATCTGGTTTGTCTTCATGATAGCCTCGTGAACGGCCGAATGATACGTCACTTTAAATGTTGCCGCCGCAAGGAATTGTGGGGCGGCATTATCTCCTTTCCTTTAGTAAAGTCAGGTCCGGTGTTTCCTATGCTAAAGGAGCTAAATTAGGAAGCATTGAAGCTCCTTTCCTTTGCGGTTAGAGAATTCGACCAGCTCTTATCATGGCGGCCACTGAGGTACTTCCGGCCATTTCCCTCAATGAGATCCGCCCTCACCAGAATGTTCCACCGCAGCCATGTTCTGCTCCGAGGAGGAGGAGGAGGAGGAGGAGGAGGAGCAATGATCGAGGAGCCACGAGCGCGAGCCTCCAGGAAGTGTCCTAACGCTGGACACGCCCCCTTATGTTCATCCGTTATGTGGTTGGACGCTGCTGCTGCGCGGACTGATATCTGCAGTTTCCTACCAGAGTGAAGACGATCACAGATTAAACTCAAGTTAGATAGATGTATACTTTATTTATCCCCGAGGGGAAATTCGTATGTCAGAGTAGCAAGTCACTTACATATGAGACACAACAAATAACATTAAAATTAAAAAAATCACAAAAAATCTAATTAAAATAAAAAATATCACAAAAAATATCACAAATACTAAATACTCAATATATACAACAAAACATATGTATGTACATGATTATATATAAATATATATATGCATACATATATATACATGTACGTACATATGTATATGTACATACATGTATATATATGTACATATATGTATATATATATGTATGTACATACAGTATATGTATGTGTGTGTGTACATATACAGTATATGTATGTACATATATATATATATATATATGAGGGTGTAAATGTGTATGTGTGTGTATATACATTATGTGTATGTACCCTTATGTATTTATTTGTATTTGTATCTTTATGTACATGTATTGTATATGTATATATATATATATATATATATATATATATATCTTTATATGCATATCTATACATTTTTTAATTATGTATATAATTAAAATCCGAGCTGGAGAGGAAACACTTTTACAACAAGTATCGTCTTTCATTCAGTCACGTGAGGCTGATCATTCCTCATGTCGGTTTGCTGCGTTATATCAATTAAGAGAAACCATAATTATATTGTGGGTTATTTAATAATAATGTCACAATCAGAATTTCAAAACAAACGCATTCATCTGGTAGAAATCGATCCTGCGCGTAAAAGTAGGACACAGAACACAGATACCACACATTGTGTATATCTATATTATATTGCTATCTATCTATATGTCTGTCTATATGTATTATTATAAATATGTATATCTATATAGCTATCTATCTATCCATATTTATTATTATGAATATGTATATTATATTGCTGTCTGTCTCTCTCTCTTTCTGTCTACGTTCCACCACTGAGTCACAGTTCGATCGTTCATCGATTGCTTTCCCCTGAAAATAACGGAAGCGAGAAGCATTCTTACGTCGCAACGAGGGAACCCGGATCTCTTTGTCAACCCGCCGCGCGCTCAGATTCGTTTGGACTCTCGTCAGTTAAGTCACGCATCACCATGTCGGAGGAGGGGAAACTGTACGTCGGAGGCTTGAGCTTCAATACCGACCAAGAGAGTCTGGCCGCGGCCTTCGGGAAATATGGACAAATCACCGACTGCGTCGTGATCATGGACCGAGAAACTGGCTCCTCTCGTGGCTTCGGCTTCGTTACATTCGATAACGTGGAGGACGCCAAAGAGGCGGAGAAAGGCATGAACGGGACCGACCTGGACCGCCGCACGATCCGCGTGAACCCGGCGACTAAAGGAGGCGGCGGCGGCGGACGGGGCGGCGGCGGAGGAGGCTACGGTGGCGGCGGCGGCGGCTACGGCGGTGGCGGCGGCCAACGGAGCTACGGTGGCGGCGGCGGCTATGGCGGCGGCGGTGGCTACGGCGGCGGCCAACGGAGCGGCGGAGGTGGCTATGGCGGCGGCGGAGGTGGCTACGGCGGCGGCGGCGGAGGCTATGGCGGCGGCGGTGGTTACCGCGGCGGCCGGAACTCCGGTCAAGACTCTGACAGGAACCAGTACTAGGGTACCCGACGCGGCCGTAGCGGTTACTCCAGCCAACCTAACGGGCCAACCTAACGGGCCAACCTAACGGGACAGCAACGAGTAAACCCCGCCCCGGCGCGGCGTCCTCACGTGGCTCGGCTGCGTCGCTCAAACACGCGATCTCCCTCTAACAAAGATGGCCGCGATGCTGAGCTTCGTTTTTTTTTTTTATTCTGTTTTTGTAGCTCGAGCATGTTAAGAAAAGAAATGTACCCATGAGTTTATGTTCACATTCCTCAAATAAACAATGTTACCATTCCAGTTAAGGACTCTTTGATTTTTGTATATTTTATTCCTCAAAGGTGGTTTTGTTAACTCAGTGATGGAGGCTCGAACAACGGCTTCCCGCGTGGTCCCGACCGCTGCCATTTTATAGATGCTTTTTTTTTTAAATATATATATGTGCAAGTTATGTAGGCGCGAACTGTTTTTTTGGTGTATTCGAGATGTACTGGTTAATCTAATCGTGCGCGAGGCCTTTGTGGGTACATCCCACGTCTCTTAATTCTAGTTTCTTCGCGCCTCCATTTACCGGAAGCGGTTCTGCGCCGCCATGTTGTCGGCCTTCCCAAAGCTCTGCTCCGAGGGGGAGGAGCCTCGAGCGCGGGCTTCCAGGAAACGCCCCTTCATTGTTCATCCGTCACGTGATTGGACGCTGCAGCGTTTCATACCAGAGTGATATAGTATATATTATAATTATGATATAAGGTATATATTACTTGTGTTTTCTTATTCACCACCTGGTTAAAATATGTTCATTGTAGGTCTGAACAACAAAAGGACCACAAACTGTCTTTACTTGATCTGTTTCCCTCAATAACTTTAATTATGTATATAATTAAAATCAGAGCTGGAGAGAGGAAACACTTTTACAACAAGTATCGTCATATTTAAGAGAAGCCATAATCATATTGTGGGTTATTTTATAACATCACAATCAGAATTTCAAAACAGACATAAATAATTAATAAATGAGATGCTTTCCGGCGCTTATGAACAGAACACAGTATTTATACACGAACACTATGTGTATAAATACTACACGCACTGTGTATAAATACTACACACTGTGTATAAATACTCACTGCAGTGTGTATAAATACCACACACTGTGTATAAATACTACACACTGTGTGTATAAATACCACACACTGTATAAATACTACACACTGTGTATAAATACTCACTGCAGTGTGTATAAATACCACACACTGTGTATAAATACTCACTGCAGTGTGTATAAATACCACACACTGTGTATAAATACTCACTGCAGTGTGTATAAATACTCACTGCAGTGTGTATAACAGGTAACAGAACACGTTCCACTCTGACTGATGAGAACTGTCTTTATTAATAATGAAGTTTAAAACCATTAAATCAGCTGAACACATAAAATCATTTGTATGAATATTTTTTGAGTATTTTTATTAGAATATTCTCTAAAAACTGTCTCTTCTCCTTCACCTGTCAAACCTCCATCACTCCTCATAATTCATGCTTCAGTCTCTAGAGGTGTTGTTGTGTTATGAGGTGATGATAGTTAAGGAAGGATAGATTATATGAAGCGTTACACATGAAGGACAACATGCAGCGTCCATACAGGTTATATTGAGGAGAGTACACTTTTAGACTTTCATATTTTTCGGCATCATTATAAAATAACCCACAATATGATTATTGTTTCTCTTCAATTACAGCTGCATCATTTCAAAGAAATAATCATCCTGAAAGTGATTTTTTTATAGGCGGACCTGAAACCTTTTCATGTGTTTCTGTGTGTCATCTTCATTTGCTCTTAACCAGTAACATATAGACTGATATTTACACATCTGAACAACATCTCACGTGTGTACCTTTTATTATAACACCCACATTATTCACATAGCCCTAGTGGTTGCAGAGATACACCCTTTTTAGTTTGGGGATGACATTTAGAGGAAAGGCCTAAAAATAGGTTGTTTCCTTAATGGGTTAGAATATAAAGCAGACATAATGTGTGTTGAAGAGACACGGCTCAGTGACCATTACCACTTCCTGTAGAGGTGGAAGTGGAAGTAGTGTGGGGTCAGAAGACTCAGCAGGAAGG
>JBAMJR010000118.1:735000-750000 GCA_038501785.1 Myoxocephalus aenaeus
GTTGTTATATGTGTCATGTTACAGGTTGTTATATGTGTCATGTTACAGGTTGTTTTATGTGTCATGTTACAGGTTGTTATATGTGTACATGTTACAGGTTGTTATATGTGTCCATGTTACAGGTTGTTATATGTGTCATGTTACATGTTGTTATGTGTGTACATGTTACAGGTTGTTTTATGTGTCATGTTACAGGTTGTTATATGTGTACATGTTACAGGTTGTTATATGTGTCCATGTTATATGTGTCCATGTTATATGTGTCATGTTACAGGTTGTTATATGTGTCCATGTTACAGGTTGTTTTATGTGTCATGTTACAGGTTGTTATATGTGTCATGTTACAGGTTGTTACATGTGTCCATGTTATATGTGTCATGTTACAGGTTGTTATATGTGTCCATGTTACAGGTTGTTATATGTGTCATGTTACAGGTTGTTATGTGTGTACATGTTACAGGTTGTTTTATGTGTCATGTTACAGGTTGTTTTATGTGTACATGTTACAGGTTGTTTTATGTGTCATGTTACAGGTTGTTATATGTGTACATGTTACAGGTTGTTATATGTGTCATGTTACAGGTTGTTATATGTGTCCATGTTACAGGTTGTTATGTGTGTCATGTTACAGGTTGTTATATGTGTCATGTTACAGGTTGTTATATGTGTACATGTTACAGGTTGTTATGTGTGTCATGTTACAGGTTGTTATATGTGTCCATGTTATATGTGTCATGTTACAGGTTGTTATATGTGTCATGTTACAGGTTGTTATATGTGTCATGTTACAGGTTGTTATATGTGTACATGTTACAGGTTGTTATATGTGTCATGTTACAGGTTGTTATATGTGTCATGTTACAGGTTGTTATGTGTGTACATGTTACAGGTTGTTATATGTGTCATGTTACAGGTTGTTATATGTGTCATGTTACAGGTTGTTATATGTGTCATGTTACAGGTTGTTATATGTGTACATGTTACAGGTTGTTATATGTGTCATGTTACAGGTTGTTATATGTGTCATGTTACAGGTTGTTATATGTGTACATGTTACAGGTTGTTATATGTGTCATGTTACAGGTTGTTATATGTGTACATGTTACAGGTTGTTATATGTGTACATGTTACAGGTTGTTATATGTGTCATGTTACAGGTTGTTATATGTGTCCATGTTACAGGTTGTTATATGTGTCATGTTACAGGTTGTTATATGTGTCATGTTACAGGTTGTTATATGTGTCATGTTACAGGTTGTTATATGTGTCATGTTACAGGTTGTTATATGTGTCATGTTACAGGTTGTTTTATGTGTCATGTTACAGGTTGTTATATGTGTCATGTTACAGGTTGTTATATGTGTACATGTTACAGGTTGTTATATGTGTCCATGTTACAGGTTGTTATGTGTGTCATGTTACAGGTTGTTATATGTGTCATGTTACAGGTTGTTATATGTGTCCATGATACAGGTTGTTATGTGTGTCATGTTACAGGTTGTTATATGTGTACATGTTACAGGTTGTTATGTGTGTCATGTTACAGGTTGTTATATGTGTACATGTTACAGGTTGTTATGTGTGTCATGTTACAGGTTGTTATATGTGTCATGTTACAGGTTGTTATATGTGTCCATGATACAGGTTGTTATGTGTGTCATGTTACAGGTTGTTATATGTGTACATGTTACAGGTTGTTATGTGTGTCATGTTACAGGTTGTTATATGTGTACATGTTACAGGTTGTTATATGTGTCATGTTACAGGTTGTTATGTGTGTCATGTTACAGGTTGTTATATGTGTACATGTTACAGGTTGTTATATGTGTCATGTTACAGGTTGTTATATGTGTCATGTTACAGGTTGTTATATGTGTACATGTTACAGGTTGTTATGTGTGTCATGTTACAGGTTGTTATATGTGTACATGTTACAGGTTGTTATATGTGTACATGTTACAGGTTGTTATGTGTGTCATGTTACAGGTTGTTATATGTGTACATGTTACAGGTTGTTATGTGTGTCATGTTACAGGTTGTTATATGTGTACATGTTACAGGTTGTTATATGTGTCATGTTACAGGTTGTTATGTGTCATGTTACAGGTTGTTATATGTGTCATGTTACAGGTTGTTATATGTGTACATGTTACAGGTTGTTATATGTGTCCATGTTACAGGTTGTTATGTGTGTCCATGTTACAGGTTGTTTTATGTGTCATGTTACAGGTTGTTATATGTGTCATGTTACAGGTTGTTATATGTGTCATGTTACAGGTTGTTATATGTGTCCATGTTACAGGTTGTTATATGTGTCATGTTACAGGTTGTTATATGTGTCATGTTACAGGTTGTTATATGTGTCATGTTACAGGTTGTTATATGTGTACATGTTACAGGTTGTTATATGTGTCATGTTACAGGTTGTTATATGTGTCCATGTTACAGGTTGTTATATGTGTCATGTTACAGGTTGTTATGTGTGTCATGTTACAGGTTGTTCATAAGCTTCCACTGCCACTTCTATGAAATCCTACCTCACTAATATGAGCTGTAAAAGACAAATAATATCCATAAATCTGTTGGCACAAAACTTTATTTATAAAAAATAGACAAAAACATGCTCTGATGTAAATATCTGTCTATAGGTTAGTGGGTTATGCACGCGCAAATTAACCTCTTCTGTTCTGAGTGGAGAGGATCGAATCCCATCATGAACACGTTGTTTCATATTATTGACCTGCAGTTTGTTTTATTGCAATGTAAAAAACGACAGAAGCAACATCGTTAATGGTTGTTTGTAACATAACATCTGTGAATGAACACAGAGCTTTAATGGACTTTTACTGCAGAACTGTGAGAGTGAAACATGGAGGTGTTCTAGTGTTTCGTTGTGAAACGGCTGCTTTGACTCCAGTCGGCCACCAGATGTCGCTGTTCTTCTTCAACGTGAAGCCCAGAATCATTTTCGGTACAAACAGGAAGAAAGCCTCACTGCGTCACAAGGCTTCATCCACTCATCCTAATATACACACACACACACACACACACACACACACACACACACACACACACACACACACACACACACACACACACACACACACACACAGGTCAGGCTTAAAACCGACCGAGGAACGAATCCAAAAACAAGAATCCCAAACCAGGAACAAAAACAGGGATGGGGAACGAACAGGAAACAAGGACAGGAGACTTACGGGACATCTACCAGCGACACTGACAGAAACCAACAGGACGATCCCACAAGGGGAGAGGAGACAAACAGGGTTTAAATACAAGGGAAGGTAACGAGGTGGAAACAAGGAGGGCAGGACAGGTGAAGGGAATACACAATCAGGGACAAGGCAGACAGTCAACAGACAATCACAGGGACAGGAAGTGCAGAGACACAGAGGACACACAAGACCAGGACTTCACAATAAAACAGGACACAAGACAAACCAACATCATGACAAATGAACTACGATCCATGCAAACGGTTGGATTTGGACTAAAAACACAAGGACTAAACAGATATAGAAAAGTTTGGTGTGCTCACAGTACAATGTGGGCGTCTGCAAACAGATTCAAATGGACGCGGAATTGAAGAATTGATGGATGATCTGTATGAATGATGGTAGAGGAACAAGGATACACATAAATACAGGTACAGAGTACTGTTAGACCCTTGAACTGTACATTATTGTGGATACAGTACTGCCTCCAGTACCTTATTGCTTAAATGAAAGTATACAGTGAATATACACATATTTATACGGACGGTGCTAAGAAACCTGAGACCGGAGCGGCGATACCAGACAAAGGAGTAGAGGTCAACAGGAGAACGTCTGATGGTCTCTGGCTCTACACAGTGCTGCTGCACTACGATGGTGGAAGAGGCGTTCATGTTGATGTGCTCCGACGCAGCTTCAGTCCTACAAGCTTAAGATCTTTTGTTCAAGCAGCCAGGAGGGCATGAGGGGGCTTTAGAGAAAGGAAACATAGACATGGAGATTAAAAAGTTGGAACCGGAGAGAGGAAACGGTGCTGGCGGTCACGGTTCAGCTGGACTGCACTTAACGAAACACTGGAGAGGAAACACCAGACGGGCTGTGTGGAGAAGAGGAGGCCGCTCGTTTAGTCAAACAATAAAATAAAAACAAAAACACAACAGAGATAAATGAACATCAGTGCAGGAAGAGGCTTATTTAAAGCCGTCACCTATATCATATTTAAAATGTTACAACATTATAAACATTAAAGGAAATATCCATAAGATAGACAACAAAAGAAAAAGAAAGAAAAATAATGTAATCATGTCGAGTGTGTGTGTGTGTGTGCATGGCTTGTGTGTGTTCAGGGTGTGTTATTACACGTCTGTGGTGTTTCCTAAGCGTGTTAATGCTACAAGTCCCCACGAGAGAAACCACATGTAGATATAACAGCTCAAACAAGAGAGACATGAACACTAATACATGAATATCTCTTACAAAACAGCAACTAGACTTTCTTTTAGGCCATTTTTGAAACATTTTTATAGAGGGACATTTCTTTGTGAGGTGGGAAAAGTCCATAATTCCATAATTTGGTTCCCCTAAATGTAACATAAAGTGACCTCTGCTAGTCAGTAATGAGCATGTAGTGACGAGGAAGAACCTGAAGGTATTAGAGGTACTGAGCATGAGAACACAGGGTCTGTATGTTTTATGACTGAAATGTAGGGATACGGTAAAGGGGTTCATTATCTTTTGGTTTGTTTTGGGGTAGAGTGTAAATCTGATCCATACATGCAATGTTTTATATACTTTTTATTCCGTCTGTATATTTAATATTGCTATTGTATTCTTCTTACTGTTTTTATTACTGTTCATTTATATGACTTGGTTTTTATTGACAATGTGTCTCTTGTGTGCAATGCTGCTGTAATCCTGCAATTCCTCCACTGCGGGACTATTTTATGTTATCCTCCGGAGCAGAAGGTGGCGGTAATCACCAACTGGATGGATGCCAACCGCCGTTAATCTACACGCAGAAGAAGAAGAACAAGGAAAAGAAGAAGAAAAAGAAAAAGAAGAAGCGATCTATCTACGTTCCACCACTGAGTCACGGTCGATCGTCCCTCGACTGCTTTCCCCTGAAAACACCGGAAGCGGAAGCGGAAGCGAGAAGCGTTCTTAAGTCGCAACGAGGGAACCCACCAGGATCTCTTTGTAAACCCGCCGCGCGTTCAGATTCGTTCCCACTCTCGCTCGCTAAGTCACGCATCACCATGTCGTCGGAAGATGGGAAACTGTACGTCGGAGGACTGAGCTTCGATACCGATGAAGGCGGTTTGGCCGCGGCCTTCGCAAAGTTTGGAGCCATTGAGAAATGCGACGTGATCTTGGACAGAGAAACGGGCAGATCTCGCGGCTTCGGCTTCGTGAAATTCGAGAACTCCGAGGACGCCAAAGAAGCGATGAGCAGCATGGACGCGACCAGCCTGGACGGGCGCCAGATCCGCGTGAACGAAGCGAATAAGGGACGAAGCGGAGGAGGCGGCGGTGGAGGAGGCGGCGGCCAGAGGAACTACGGCGGCGGCGGCGGTAGCTACGGCGGTGGTGGCGGCTACGGTGGCGGCGGCGGCGGCGGCCAGAGGAGCTACGGCAGCGGCGGCGGTGGCGGCGGCGGCTACGGTGGCGGCGGACAGGACCGGTACTAATGTACCGTACGAGGCCGCAGTGGTTACTCCACCCTACCGGGACTGCAACGAGTAAACACCGCCCCTGCGCGACGTGCCTCACGTGGCCCCGGCTGCGTATCTCCAACACGCGCTCTCCTCTAACAAAGATGGCTGCGATGCTGAGCTTCGTTTTTTTTTTTATTCCGTTTTTGTAGCTCGAGCATCTTAAGAAAAGAAATGTACACCTGAGTTTTTTTATGTTCATTCCTCAAATAAACAATGTTAACATTCCAGTTAAGGACTCTTGTTTATATTTTATTCCTCGAATGTGTTTTTGTTAACTACGTGAATAACTGGTCCCCGCGTGGTCCCGACCGCCGCCATTTTACAGATTTATTTTATAGACTTATATTTCCGATGGGCTTTTGACTTTATTTATCCTCAACAGACTTTTTGGGGGTTTCATGCTAAATAAATGTGACTATGAAGCAACTTAAAGGCTCCTGTGTTTTTAAAGAAGATTCGAGATGAACTGATTAATCTACTCATGCGCGAGGCTTGTGTCGTAGGAGGCCTTTCACAGGACCACGTGACTTCGACGAACCCGGAAGTAAATATCTCGGTTGCCGCCTCTTCACGTTTGGTATTTTATTTTGAGAAAACAACGTGTTTCCCATCTACCTTGGCTGCATGGTCCACCGGATGTCAGTGTCTTTACATTTTTATTAAACATTTATTCAATCATTTGCACAAGTACCATTTCATAAATTGACAGTAGCAAACGGCAAAATACATTAATTTACAGTTAATCCAACAAGTCAGGAGGCGACTGCAGAGCATAAAATAAAAGGACACTAAGGCGTGATTGTGTAATCATAAATAATACACGATTGTGTAATCATAAATATAAATTACTGGCAACGCATGCTGCTACAGTCTCATGGCCTTTCAGAGTTTTTATATATAATAAATACATTTATAATATATTCCTTTTCCTCAAATAACTAATTTCTTTAAATTCAAACAGACCTGAAGAGAGGTCCCTTCTAAATGACATGTGTGTGTATATATATATATATATATATATATATATATATATATAGTGGCAAGAGACTTGAGTAACACTGAGGTCAGGTAAGCGGACGACCTGGACGTGTTCCTCTTTCTAGACACAATCTCTGAGTTATACATCGCTTCACAGAACTATTCTATGTGCATGACGTGTCATTGCATTACAAAAGTGTTCTCTAAATCCAAATCGTTCAAGACGATCAAACACGAAGCTCAACTGTCAAAGGCTTTGTAAACATCAAGACAAGGTATCAAACTATCAGTGATGAGCTCAGAATGAGCTTTATTTCAGCTTTTAGAGACAGAAGGTCGTGACCTCCTGGACGTCTCTACTGCTCCAGGTGGATTTTCTCCCATCAGGACACTTCTCCCTCCACATATCAGTGAAATCAAACGGCTCATTAGACATTTTAAGGTATAATTTGAGTGTGAAGGTCGACCTGGAGGTCATCGATCACCAACCCCATCCAGAACCACTCCATAACTAACTAGCATCAGGACATTTAAGTAACTTGCACGTCTTCCTTCCAGAGAACAAAGTCAATGGTTATTATCAGATTAAATATTGACAACAATCAAATGTATGTTATTAACTGTAATAACCAACAAAGTGGCGTGATTGTCACATTCTGAATATAGAACGCTTCCTCCAAAATGCTACAGCATCAGTTATCTGTGCACTTTATTTTATATTCTATTGTACATTGAATATGTTTCTATTGTGTTGTTGTTTGTCTAATGCATAAACCCACCGCATTCACATGTGTAACATTCCTATAGCAAATAAACGTTCTGATTCTGATTCATACATAAGCAACACAATAGAAAAAATGCACAATATATACAAAACAAATCAAATAATAAGAAAAATGCACAATATATAATATTATGTCTTCTATTGCAGGTTTGAAAGCTCACGGCCAACGGCCGTCATCAAACTACCTCTCACCTCTCACAGCCAGAGGGCCAGGAAGTAGACTGTGACGTGATCAGACGTGATCACATGTGATGAGATGTGATCAGCGGCCTCAGTCATCAGAAACAGACGTGGCTTCACGTGAAGTCTCATGTCTGTTAGTGTGTTTTATTCAGTCAATCATTACAATAATAAGTAAAGCCACCATGTAATATTAAAGCAGAAAAGTTATATGTAGAAGCATAATGCTTATATATTCCTATGCTAAATTCTTATCAATTAAATCACATAATTTATTTGATATTAAATAAAGAAATTATATATATATATATATATATATATATATATATATATATATATATATATATATATATATATATATATACACATACATGTCATTCACACTTGTAACCCTCAAAAATAGTTTTATAAACAATCCTTTTGAAAACCATAACTGAGTTGACCGTACTTACATTCATGTCAGCGTTGTTCCATAACTGAACTCCTACAATAGAAATACTTCTTCTTTTAATCCCTTTTTTAGCTTTTTGTACAATAAACTTACAAACATCTCAAATCATATTTACACTCATGTGTTGAAACAACCTTTGTACACAGTCTGGCAGTGACTTTGCTTTAGCTCTGTACATCGTCTGCATTATTTTATAATAAACCAAATCATTACATTTCATAACACCAGATCTGACAAACAAAGGATAGTGCTAATAGTAACCATAGTAACAGCATTATTCATGATGCGTATCGCTCGTTTTGTAACAAGAAGTTGAATTTATAAATGTTTTAAAGGTGGACCTCCACACAATAAGATAAATATGAAGTATAAGTGAGCAATAATAATAATAATAATAATAATACTTTTAATTTATATAGCGCTTTTCCAGATGCTCAAAGACGCTTGACAGATACGAACAGAATTATAATACATTATAAAAAGGCCTTAGAAGTTACTACATCTCTACATTTATACAGTATTGATTTTGACTTTGACGTTTTACCATTTATACATTCCTTATGTTGTCTCCATGTTACTTTTGATCGATCACAACTCATTCATATTTACTATTTCTTTTGGAAATGACGACATAGCTCCAGCATCTTAAAAGAAATGTACCCTTGAGTTGTTTATGTTCATTCCTCAAATAAACCATGTTACCAATTCCAGTGAAGGACTCTTTGATTTGTTTATATTTAATTCCTGAAAGGTGGTTTTGTTAACTAAACGTTATGGAGGAGCAACAACGGCTCCCCGCGTGGTCCCGACCGCCGCCATTAAATGTATTTATTTAATATATTTATATATCCGATGCACTATGAAGCAGCTTAAAGGCTCCTGTGTGTTTTAAAGAGTGGATTGGAGATGAACTGGTTAATCTCCTGGAGCTGGAGGCCTCTGTGTGTAGGGCAGGACCACGTGACGTCACCAACCCGGTGAACTGGTTTTAATGAACCGGTTCATGTCGGCGTAGGAGCGGCCTCTCAGGACCGTGTTGACGAACTAGATACACATTTCGGTCGCTTAGTCTCTGTCAGTCTACGTGTCCTCTCACGAACAGGAAGTGCATTTTACAGTAAACTGTTCTGTTTAAGTCGTTAAAAGAGAACCTTAAAAGAATGTGACAGAGACTAAGCGACCAAAATGTGTATTTCCTAGTTTATTTTATTAGGTTTATTTAAAATGTCAAGGATTGTTCTGTTGAAAATGCTAAATAAAAAGTTTAAAAAAAAACACACACAGGAGCCTTTAAGTTGCTTCATAGTCCATCAGATATACAAGTTTATATAATAAATATATTAAATGTCAGCGGTTGGGACCACTCATAACGACCACGCGGGGAGCCGTTGTTGCTCCTCCATAACGTTTAGTTAACAAAACCACCTTTCAGGAATACATTATAAACAAATCAAAGAGTCCTTCACTGGAATTGGTAACATGGTTTATTTGAGGAATGAACATAAAAAAACTCATGGGTACATTTCTTTTCTTAAGATGAAAAAAAAAATGTAAACATAATTAAAATAACGAAGCTCAGCGATTGTTCTGAGAATTACTCTTAGTCTTGACCGGAGTATCCGCCGCCGTCACCGCCGCGGTAGCTGCCACCGCCGCGGCCGCCGTACCCCTCTCGGCCGCCGTAGGCATCGCGGCCGCCGTACCCCTCTCGGCCGCCGTAGGCATCGCGGCCGCCGTAGCCTCTGCGGCCGCCGTCGCCTCCTCGGCCGCCGTAGCCTCCGTGGCCGCCGTCGCCTTCTCGTTCGCCGTAGCCTCCGCGGCCGCCGTAATAACCCGCGCGGCCGCCGTCGCCTCCGCCGCCGCGCCTTCCACCACTGTCGCGGCCTCCCGGATTCGCCGGCCTCACGGTGATGCCTCTGCCGTTCAGCTCCGTCTCGTGCAGGCACCTCTCTGCCTCTTGGGCGTCATCCGGGTTCTCAAATGTCACAAAGCCGAAGCCGCGAGATCTGCCCGTCTCTCTGTCCAAGATCACAACACAATCTGAGATGACTCCATATTTACTGAAGGCGTCTCTCACACTCTGTTCATCGGTGCTGTAGTCCAGATTCCCGACGAACAGTTTCCCCTCCGGCATGGTGATGCGTGACTTAACGAGCTGGAGTCTAAACCAGTCTGAGCTCAAGTTGCTGCAGGTTTACAAAGAGATCCGGATCTCCCTTTCGCCTCCGGCATTTCCAGTGGAATGTTTGAACTGAACAGAGAGACAGTTTAGTATTTGTACTCTGTGAAAAATACACTTTCATAACTATGGAACCACATTTGAGAAATATGTTTTGTTCATTTGAAAAGAAGTTTTGAACCTGAAAAATCAAGTTTTATTGAACTTTGAAAAATTCAACAATGTATTTGAAATACATACAAAATAAGTGTATGACATTTTTGGGGGGGTTAAATACAATTTTGATTCAGTTCTGTTTAGGGCTGCAACAACAAATCGATAAAAATCGATTATCAAAAGAGTTGGCAACGAATTTCATTATCGATTTGTTGTGTCGCGTGATTATTACGGCAGTCAATAAGTCATGGAGAAAAAAAAAGAGCGGCGCAGAGCAACTGGCCGCCAGCGTGTCTGAGATTGGAGTGAGACACGAGAAAAGCTGAGGTTGTGATCGTCAATAGAACATCTTTGATGTGTCGAGTCTTGGCCAATCAGCGTTAAGATGTCGACAGCGGCTTCATTTCCCTCCAACTTGTTTTAATGGAAGCTAGTCAGCTTGCTATCACGTTAGCTAACGTGTATTGTCGTTAAAGTTACTTTATGTTCCGTTACAGTTCAGTCTTGCTTATAAAAACCGTAACGTGATGAAACCTGCCGTCACCCCCGGTCTGGTTCAGGTCACCAGTCACTCGTTTACGTTAAACCGGCACACATAGGGTGACCAGACGTCCGGATTTAGGCCGGACAGTCCTGATTTTCAATGCCCTGTCCGGCGTCCGGCGCAGCATCAAGCCGGACGCGTACTTTTGACCGAATTGATTGCAATTATATGTGTATCTATATAAATATATAAGTACATATATAAAATACATATTAATTAATTGTTAATTACAATTAATAATTACATATTAAGAATATATTACATATATATAAAAAGATATACATATTAATTAATTGATAAAGTAGGGTATGCTCCAAGGAGATCAATTACATTAAAAAGGGCTCACATCCCCTCTCTTCACACTTAATAAAATCAAACTGCACCCCTTATTTGCAATTATAATACGGGTAGATGAAATCAAGCATTCTGATCTGGCTGCAGGACTATGAAGCAGCTTAAAGGCTCCTGTGTGTTTTAAAGAGTGGATTGGAGATGAACTGGTTAATCTCCTGGAGCTGGAGGCCTCTGTGTGTAGGACAGGACCACGTGACGTCACCAACCCGGTGAACTGGTTTTAATGAACTGGTTCATGTCGGCGTAGGAGCGGCCTCTCAGGACCGTGTTGACGAACTAGGAAACACACATTTCAGTCGCTTAGTCCAGTGATTGTCAACCACTGTGCCGCGGCACACCAGTGTGTCGTGAGAGATCATCAGGTGTGCCGTGGAAAAATGTCCAATTTCACTTAATTGGTCCAAAAAAATATTATTTAGTTTCCGCAAATGATTTTCCATTGTTGAGCGTCTGAGCTGCAATATAGTGTCTGGCAGAGTGATATAGAACAGGTCTGCACCTTGTTCTGCTATTAAACAAACTGAACGGCCGTATGTTATTGATCTTATCTACACAGCATGTCATTTCTGGGTCGCGTCTACACAACTCTGCTCTGCTGTGTGTCGCGCACGCGGAGTATCGGAAATATGTCGCGTGCTTTTCACAATGGGATTTGCTGCTGAAGCTATCAGTATGTTAAGCTATGAGCTCTCACTGTTAAAGCCCAACAGTTCATGTATTTGCAGGTCAAGACAAACAGCCTGGAGCTCATCAATGACGTTTCTGACTCAGAGAGGCTCTGGAAATATTCTTCCAAAAGCCTGAAAAACACCCTGCAGTGATAAAGCCTGCTCACTTTGTGGTCGTCATTAAAATAAATGAACACCGTGTTTCCTTTAAGTCAGTATTTATCAAACTGGGCGGTATTTATTACAGGTGTAATACCTTTATTACAGGTATTTATTACAGGTGTACAAGAGGAAATGCTGATTTTAAATGTTCACCGTCCGCCGTTAACAGGTTACGCTGCGCATGCGCCGATTCTTGGCATTTCGCCAAAAGCCGATCTTTATGAGATCTCTGTGAGGTCGTCTTTCTGCTGTTGTGTCTCTCATCATGGAGCATGAACTGAGAGCCGTATCAAATCTACAACCCCGTTTTAAAAAGATGTGTAGAGGAAAGCAGCTCACTGCAGCCACTAATACTGATACAACCTGATGCTCACACATCTCACTCATTCCGTTTTGTTTTGCAATAGCTTATTGTTTTCCACAATAAGATATTTAGTAGTAACTAAATATTAGTTATTTTTTGCATAACTTTATTTTCATTTTTCTAACAAAGTGATAACACTGCGATCTGTTTTACTTGAACCACTGAATACTCTTCCATGCCAGTAGGCGCAATAATGAGCTACCATATATGCTGTGTTATGCTACAATGTGACATTTTGTAACTTTTTAGGTTGTTGGTGTGCCGCGGGATTTTTTTATTGTAGAAAATGTGCCGCGGCTCAAAAAAGGTTGAAAAACACTGCCTTAGCCTCTCTGTCAGTCTCTGGCCCAGTCTCACCTCCTCCTCACAGACTTTGAGGCTGTGAAGTCCTTGAGGGTTTAGTTCTGTCACATCGTAGAGGGTTTGAGTCTCTCAGACATGTTGACCCTTTATGATCCCTTTCCCTAAGTCAGCATTAGATGCTGACTTTGCCTAAGGGAATTACCCACAATTCATAGCAATGTGACGTTAAAGACGATTTCCCAATAGAAGCATGGAGACGTAAAAAAAAAAGTTAAACAAAGAGACACGTGATAAAATACCTTTACACTACAACATTACGGATTAAAGATGGAACATAAACACATGAAATCAGAGGAATGCAAGCAGAAAATATATATATATAATACTTTTTTTACATTCATCAAACATTTCATTTGGACAAAACGAGTAAATATATCATCTAAAATGACTTCTCATCTCGTGAGGAAGACGTTCAAATCAATGAATAAAAAGTATAAAATAAATACACAATATGTTTTATGTAGTCACGTGATATGTTGCAGCAAAGTGCTGTCATTCATATTCACACCATCAAGCCTGAAGCCTCTCAACTCAACCACTAGAGGGGGTCAGTGAGTCCTGAGGGTTCAGGGTCTGAGTGTTCAGGGTCTCAGGGTTCAGGGTCTGAGGGTTCAGGGTCTGAGGGTTCAGGGTCTGAGGGTTTAGGGTCTGAGAGTTCAGGGTCTGAGGGTTCAGGGTCTGAGGGTTCAGGGTCTGAGGGTTCAGGGTCTGAGAGTTCAGGGTCTGAGGGTTTAGGGTCTGAGAGTTCAGGGTCTGAGGGTTCAGGGTCTGAGGGTTCAGGGTCTGAGGGTTCAGGGTCTGAGAGTTCAGGGTCTGAGGGTTCAGGGTCTGAGGGTTCAGGGTCTGAGGGTTCAGGGTCTGAGGGTTCAGGGTCTCAGGGTTCAGGGTCTGAGTGTTCAGGGTCTGAGGGTTCAGGGTCTGAGAGTTCAGGGTCTGAGGGTTCAGGGTCTGAGGGTTCAGGGTCTGAGGGTTCAGGGTCTGAGGGTTCAGGGTCTCAGGGTTCAGGGTCTGAGTGTTCAGGGTCTGAGGGTTCAGGGTCTGAGAGTTCAGGGTCTGAGGGTTCAGGGTCTGAGGGTTCAGGGTCTGAGGGTTCAGGGTCTGAGGGTTTAGGGTCTCAGGGTTCAGGGTCTGAGGGTTCAGGGTCTGAGGGTTCAGGGTCTGAGAGTTCAGGGTCTGAGGGTTCAGGGTCTGAGGGTTCAGGGTCTGAGAGTTCAGGGTCTGAGGGTTCAGGGTCTGAGGGTTCAGGGTCTGAGGGTTCAGGGTCTGAGGGTTTAGGGTCTCAGGGTTCAGGGTCTGAGGGTTTAGGGTCTGAGGGTTCAGGGTCTGAGGGTTCAGGGTCTGAGGGTTCAGGGTCTCAGGGTTCAGGGTCTGAGGGTTCAGGGTCTGAGGGTTCAGGGTCTGAGGGTTCAGGGTCTCAGGGTTCAGGGTCTGAGGGTTCAGGGTCTGAGGGTTTAGGGTCTGAGGGTTCAGGGTCTGAGGGTTCAGGGTCTGAGGGTTCAGGGTCTGAGTGTTCAGGGTCTGAGGGTTCAGGGTCTGAGGGTTCAGGGTCTGAGGGTTCAGGGTCTGAGGGTTTAGGGTCTCAGGGTTCAGGGTCTGAGGGTTTAGGGTCTGAGGGTTCAGGGTCTGAGGGTTCAGGGTCTGAGGGTTCAGGGTCTCAGGGTTCAGGGTCTGAGGGTTCAGGGTCTGAGGGTTCAGGGTCTGAGGGTTCAGGGTCTGAGGGTTCAGGGTCTGAGGGTTTAGGGTCTGAGGGTTTAGGGTCTGAGGGTTCAGGGGTGTCCCATTGTCACATCGTAGAGTGCTCGAGTCTCTCTGGCAGACATGTTGAGCCCTTTATGATCCCTTTCCGTAAGTCAGCATTAGATGCTGACTTTGCCTAAGGGAATTACCCACAGTTCATAGCAATGTGACGTTAAACACGCAGTTCCTAATGGAAGCATGGAGACGTAAAAAAGAAAAAAAAAGGTAAAGAAAGAGACACGTGATAAAATACATTTACACTACAACATTACGGATTAAAGATGGACCATAAAAACACATGAAATCAGAGGAATGCAATCAGAAAATATATATATAAATATTTTGTTTACAT
>JBAMJR010000118.1:755000-775000 GCA_038501785.1 Myoxocephalus aenaeus
AAATACTCACACTGTGTATAAATACACACACTGTGTATAAATACACACACAGTATATAAATACTCACACTGTGTATAAATACACATCACAGTATATAAATACTCAATGCAGTTTATTAAACGGTAACAGACGACAGAGAAAACATCTCCACTCTGACATCATGATAACTTTGTCTTTATTAATATAAGTAGTAGTTTAACCATTAAATCAACTGAAAACATACGATCATCTTTATCAATATTTTAAGTGTATTTTTATTGGAATGTTCACTAAAAACTCTCCGGACAAAACTCATCAGCTGTTAACGCGACTGACAGCTGATCAGATGAGATCAGATGTGATCAGCTGTCAGTCGGCTGCAGTCATCATAAACCGACGCTCCAGAGGAAAGGACGTCTCATGGCTCTTAAACATATTTCTTCGCGTCTTCTCTCCTCGCTTGGTTTCCTTGCGTCTCTCCATGCATCCCTGGTGGGAGGGACTAAGACGCAAGGAAAGGACGCAAGTGAAGGAAACGGGGATGCAGTTTAGACCCTGTGTCGCTGGAGGCCTTTCACAGGACCCACGTGACGTCACCAACCCAGTGTTCCAGGTGAACTGGTTTTAATGAACTGGTTCCTGTTGGCGTGGCCTCTCAGGACCCGTGTTGACGAACTAGTTAACAAAACCACCTTTAAGGAATACATTATAAACAAATCAAAGAGTCCTTCACTGGAATTGGTAACATGGTTTATTTGAGGAATGAACATAAACAACTCATGTTTACATTTATTTTCTTAAAATGCTCGAGCTACAAAAACAGAATAAAATAACGATTGCTCTGAGAATTACTCTTGACCGGAGTAACCTCCGCGGCCGCCGTAACCTCCGCGGCCGCCGTAACCTCCGCCGTCGCCTCTGCCGCCTCGGCCGCCTCGGCCGCCCCCGCGGTGGCCGTGACCTCCACGGCCGCGCTTTCCACCACTGTCGCGGCCTTCCGGATTCGCCGGCCTCACGGTGATGGCTCTGCCTCCCAGCTCCGTCTCGTGCAGGCACCTCTCTGCCTCTTTGGCGTCATCCGGGTTCTCAAATGTCACGAAGCCGAAGCCGAGAGATCTGCCCGTCTCTCTGTCAAAGACCAGATCACAATCTGAGATGACTCCATATTTACTGAAGGCGTCTCTCACACTCTGTTCTTCGGTGCTGTAGTGCAGATTCCCGACGAACAGTTTCCCCGGCATGGTGAAGCGTGACTTAACGAGCTGGAGTCCAAACCAGTCTGAGCTCAAGTTGCTGCAGGTTTACAAAGAGATCCGGAGTCTCGCTTTGCGACATAAGAATGTTCTCGCCTCCAGTATTTCCAGTGGAATGTTTGAACTGAACAGAGAGACAGTTTAGTATTTGTACTCTGTGAAAAATACATTTTCATTATCTATGCCAGTGATTGTCAACCACTGTGCCGCGGCACACCAGTGTGTCGTGAGAGATCATCAGGTGTGCCGTGGGAAAATGTCCAATTTCACTTAATTGGTCCAAAAAAATATTATTTAGTTGCCGCAAATGATTTTCCATTGTTGAGCGTCTGAGCTGCAATATAGTGTCTGGCAGAGTGATATAGAACAGGTCTGCACCTTGTTCTGCTATTAAACAAACTAAACGGCCGGATGTTATTGATCTTATCTACACAGCATGTCATTTATGGGTCGCGTCTATAACTCTGCTCTGTGTCGCGCATGCGGAGTTCCGCCTGATGCGCTGCACAGGTGAGACTCAATGACGTTTCTGACTCAGAGAGGCTCTGGAAATATTCTTCCAAAAGCCTGAAAAACACCCTGCAGTGATAAAGCCTGCTCACTTTGTGGTCGTCATTAAAATAAATGAACACCATGTTTCCTTTAAGTCAGTATTTATCAAACTGGGGCGGTATTTATTACAGGTGTAATACCTTTATTACAGGTGTGGCGCAAGAGGAAATGCTGGTTTTAAATGTTCACCGTCCGCCGTTAACAGGTTACGCTGCGCATGCGCCGATTCTTGGCATTTCGCCAAAAGCCGATCTTTATGAGATCTCTGTGAGGTCTTTCTGCTGTTGTGTCTCTCATCATGGAGCATGAACTGAGAGCCGTATCAAATCTACAACCCCGTTTTATAAAGATGTGTAGAGGAAAGCAGCTCTAATACTGATACAACCTGATGCTCACACATCTCACTCATTCAGTTTTGTTTTGCAATAGCTTATTGTTTTCCACAATAATCTATTTAGTAGTAACTAAATATTAGTTCTTTTTTGCATAACTTTATTTTCATTTTTCTAACAAAGTGATAACACTGCGATTTGTTTTACTTGAAACACTGAATACTCTTCCATGCCAGTAGGTAGCACAATAATGATCTACCATATATGCTGTGTTATGCTACAATGTGACATTTTGTAACTTTTTAGGTTGTTGGTGTGCCGCGGGATTTT
Organism: Myoxocephalus aenaeus; assembly: GCA_038501785.1. Lineage (NCBI taxonomy): Eukaryota > Metazoa > Chordata > Actinopteri > Perciformes > Cottidae > Myoxocephalus > Myoxocephalus aenaeus. The sequence continues at coordinate 757,447 of JBAMJR010000118.1, forward strand.
TTTATTGTAGAAAATGTGCCGCGGCTCAAAAAAGGTTGAAAAACACTGATCTATGGAACCACATTTGAACACACAGCTCGGTGAATTTCACCGACTCCTCCAGGAACTGCGTCTGGCTTATCTCCGTAAAACGGATACCGTTTCCTTCATCCGCCATGGAAATAACCACTAGTTCTGCTTTGTACTTGTTGTGTAAACTCCACATACGTGGGAACATCAAACTCCATGGTGTCTGGGTTCATAATATTATCCGTAGTCCCACAACAGCGTCTGAATGAAGCCGCTACCAGCGCTACTTCAGGAGCAGCAGCAGCAGTTTGATTCAGCAACGGCAGGACGGCGGTGATGATGGGCGGAGCTTCTCAACGCTGGTTCTCAACGCTGATTGGCTGACGCAACTTTGACTCACGCGATTTTGTCGCCGGAGTTGGGAAATTTTAACTCTTGTCGCACCGCGTCCTTCGCTCTGTTCGCCCCGCCTCAAACGCGTCAGTCGCGTCGCCCGGCGGAAATGTCGGGCCTTCGCAACCTGACGTAGAGTACTCTGGAAACTACTCTGTACTCCGTGAGGCTCCGCCCACCTTCTCCTCTCAGACGGATCTGAGTCTCCTCACTCCATCTTGCACTTCTTGTTTCTCTAAATCACTTCTGAAACAGTAGCGCTGCTGCTAGCTCCCCGCTGCTGCTGCTGCCCGCGTCCCCTCTACCCGAGTCGGGTGTCGAGCCGGGGCTGGTCCCGCTACCTTCGGTGGTTGTCGGGGAGCTAGCGAGAGATAGCGGAGAGCTAGCTGGCTACAGCGGGGAGCTAACGGGGACACTGACCGAAGGTAGTAGCGGCTTGTAACCCGACTTTTACGGTACCTTTTATATTGCTGAATAGCAGAGGGCTAACGTAACCTAGTTGAAGGTTAGCTTAAATGTGCCGCACAGTTCAGCCAAAATAAGGCTAACTAGCTAACATCAACCTGGACAATGTGGGCAAGAGAGCTCAGTGTGGAGGATTGACAGAGTTGTATTGTTTTAATGTACATAGAGGGCAGTAACATAGCAAACACTGTAAATGCTCCTTTGACTGCATGGGATTAACTTTAAAGCTAATTAGTTTCATATGAATCAGTTACTGCATACAATCGTTTCTTTTTTTGTCCAGTTCAACTGAATTATCAATTTTTAAAGTAATGTGAGTGTTATATTGCTGTCTGCTGACATTCAGTCCTCTTTAATGTGTTTATAGCTGCAGGCTGCTGAGGATACGTCAGCCTTCCAGAAGAAGCAGAGGAGCATCAAGATGACAAACAGGTAAGTTCATGTGTAAAATGTTTGCTGTGAGCTTCCTTTGGGGATTGCCTCATTTAAAAAAACAGTCAATCTTTGTATTTACGGTAATTTCTTCAAGATCATTTCATATTTAATGTCATTGTCTTGTCCTCTTCTCTTTCGTTTCACAGCAGATGTGTTGGCTAAGAAAGCTCTGAGACGTGTAGTCTGACGACAACGAGGAAAGGTCTGACGGACGGGAGTCACACTGGCATCTCAGACACATGAGTGAACATTGTATGCAAACTAAACTAAAATGTTTTTATTTTTAATAAGATCTGATATACAGGTGTTTGTGTTTTTTCCCCTGCAGACATGTTTTAGTTGTATTGTTTTAAGTGTTATCTGGACATGGTAAAGTGAGAAAATACACTTCAAAGTTATTCTGTTGAAGAGTTAAAAATGAGTCAATTGAAAGTAAGTAAGTGTTGGATAAAAAGTACACTAATAGGGAGTAAATACAAGAGTAAATATTTTTTAACAATGGCAAGAGTCAGTTAAAACAACACTTAGTGTTAAGTAGGTCTAACACTATGAAGAGTAATATTTTAGTCTTAGAGTCAAATGTAAATAACATGACTAAGTGTTATTTACATCCTAGTGTAAAATCTGAGTAACACTTCTCAGTGTAGTGTAAAATATTAACTCTTACCAGAGTTGAATTGACTCTGATCATAATGTTAACACTATGTTTACTTTAACACTGTAGATATGGACCATATGTCCACTGACTCAGTGTTGAATTTGACTCTTTAAGTGTTGCATTTTACAGTGTATGTTTTTAGTGTTAGTCCATTTTTATTTTAAGAACAGCTCAGGGATGTTCAACCTGTTTGTGCTTTCTGAAGACGTTTTGCACTGTCACCTCTGTTGTTGAATAAAGGGTTGGGAATGAATGTTTTTTGTTTTTTTATCCGATTAATCGAAAAAATAATCAACCGATTAATCGATTATTAAAATAATCGTTAGTTGCAGCCCTAGTTCTTTTTTATTTATTTTTTATAAAATATATTTTTTCTTTAGTTCACTCTTTTTTCGGGTTCAAATGTTTTTTCTAGATTCAGATCGTTTTTTTTCAGGTTTCAGACTTTTGGCCCGGATCTGGCGTGGGGGGCGTGGTCTCAACTAGAGGGGCGTGGTCTCATGAGTGACAGCTTAACAAAAGAAGGCTCAGGTAATTATGACTCACTACCTTCATACAGCATATTCACGTGATTGGCAGTAAACTACATTGTGACACCGCTACGTTCAGCAAGCTGTTGTAGACCAGACGTATAGCAGCATAAGAGCAGTGAACTATGCCAGGCCTGAGGGAGAGCAGACAAGAAACAGAAGGAATGATGAGATGTGACCCAGCAGATCTGTTGGACCTTTAGACACAGGAGCGTTACACCTGACTGACTTTGCTTCACAACATCCACCACATGCAGAATGTCTCCTGCAGGTTGATGCACTGCTCACGTGTCACGTGGAAGAGATGGAAGATGTGAGGATGTGTGGTTTGGAGTGAAGGAGAAAGAGATAGAGGAGTTGTGTATGATGGACATTTATTGGACGAGAATACTGCTCTGTCTCCCACACAATGAGAGTTGTTGGAGGGGGAGTTTCCACATGTTTCCTTGGCACGAGGCCCAGGAATGGAGTGGAAGGACTGGTTTGACTAGGCAGACTCTGCTCTCTGACTTCAGGCCTCCAGAGGGTCCTGGGAACCTGCACAGTGAGAAAGGCGACGTATACAAAACAAAATGTACAACAGTAAAGAGAGTTATGCAACCAAGGAGGCCATCGAGGGTATTACACCTGATTTTGAGTCCTTATTGAAGGCGGGGGTAATAGTCAAGAGTGATGATTGACTGGTCTGTCATAGCTAAAGAATCCATGTATAACATCTTCATAAAATAATGCTAAATCTTTGGACAAAACATTGCTAATTCATTTGGAGACATTTCCCCATAACTTTAGAGAACTGAAAAAGCCCAAAAGATGAGGCTCAGTTTAGGTTGAACTGTTCAAAAGGTTCAATTTAGATCGAAATATTTGTTAAACTTCTTGACAACAGAGGTCATTATATAACCTTCATGTTATATAATCACTATCACACATGAAGGGGGCTCATCTGTGTCAAAGGCTTTGTGAAAAATCAATAAAACTTATAAAAATATCCTCAGTGACGTCAGCCTCACGAGCGGGTAGTGACGTTTACATCGAACTGATCCGCGTAAAGTCTTTAAAAAGAAAAAACACAACAAAGAACGAGACGGAGAAGAGACCGAGATGTTTACTTCCGGGTTCGTCGACGTCACGTGGGTCCTGTGAAAGGCCTCCTACGACACAGAGGCCTCGAGCTCGAGTAGACTGGACTAAAGGTTTAAGTTACGGAGTAGACTGGACCGTTACAGGAGAACGTTGTGTCTGTAAGCTGCTACTTGGACAACACATGTCCCATTGGGGATGAATAAAGTATCTATCTCTCTATCAACGCCCCCTGATGATGATGATGGTGGTGCTGCTGCTGCCGCTCCTCTCGTCTGCATTCCAGGTGAGGCGCAGCTCTTTGGAACTGCTGTCAACCCGCCGCGCTCAGACTTGTTTGTACTCCGGTCGTTAAGTCACGCATCACCATGTCGGGCGAGGGGAGGCTGTACGTCGGGGGACTGAGCTGCGAAACCGAAGCGGACGAGCTGAGAGGGCCCTTCGGAAAATATGGAGCCATCGGAGAATGCGTCGTGATCACGGACAGAGACACGGGCGACTCTCTCGGCTTCGGCTTCGTGACGTATGAGAACCCGGAGGACGCCAAAGGCGCGTTGAAGGGCCTGCACAAGACGGACCTGAACGGCAGCACCATCCGCGTGAGAGTGCCAACTGAGGGAGGCGAGGTAGGCGGCAGAGGCGGAGGAGGATACCGCAGCGGCGGCGGCGGCGGCAGATACGGCGGCGGCGGCAGACACTCCGGTCAAGACTAATCCTCAGGGCCATCTGGACTGAGCTTCGTTTTTTATTCTGTTTTTGTAGCTCGAGCGTCTTAAGAAAAGAAATGTAACCATGAGTTTTTTATGTTCATTCCTCAAATAAACAATGTTACCAATTCCAGTTAAGGACTCTTTGATTTGTTTATATTTTATAAAAAAGGTGGTTTTGTTAACTAAACGTTATGGAGGAGCAACAACGGCTCCCTGAGTGGTCACGACCGCCGCCATTTAATATATTTATTTAATATATTTATATATCTGATGCACTATGAAGCAGCTTAAAGGCTCCTGTGTGTTTTAAAGAGTGGATTGGAGATGAACTGGTTAATCTCCTGGAGCTGGAGGCCTCTGTGTGTAGGACAGGACCACGTGACGTCACCAACCCGGTGAACTGGTTTTAATGAACTGGTTCATGTCGGCGTAGGAGCGGCCTCTCAGGACCGTGTTGACGAACTAGATACACATTTCGGTCACTTTCTTTTAAGGTTCTCTTTTAACAACTATGAACAGAACAGTTTACTGTAAAATACACTTCACACAGGAGTTAGTGTGTCTTTGGAAACATTAGGATGGAGCGGCTTGCTGCAGCATTCCTTTAGGATTTCAACAGATTAACACGAAACGGCATCATCTTCGTCACGAAAATATCACTGGACTAGTGTACGACCGTTACCCCTAAGTGACCCCTGGACTAGTGTACGACCCCTTGGTGAGGACACTTGGTGAGGACACTTGGCGAGGACACTTGGCGAGGACACTTGGTGAGGACACTTGGTGAGGACACTTGGCGAGGACACTTGGCGAGGACAAAAGGGATCAACAATGTTGGAGGTAGACGTGTCGATGCCTGTTCAAAACAACAAATAAATCCTTTACAAAACACTCCAGTTGTCATATATGTGTATATTATATATCTTTATCTGATGTCATATTGCATATATATATAAATATATATATATATATATATATATATATATATATATATATATATATATATAATATTTATATTAAAGACCACATTCATCTCATCATCAAGGGGACATCTTTTTTGCTACAGGAGCATTTAAACATACAGGTAAACAATAAAATATAATAAGAAATGCACAATTTATACAAAAGATAGAATAGAATAATAAGAAAAATGCACAATATATACAACAAATATAATAAACTAATAGGAAAAATACACAATATAAACACAATAGAATAAAATAAGAAAAATGCAAAATCCGTTAAGAAAATTCATAAGAAAAATGCAGAATATATACAAAGAATATATTCATTCTTATTGACAATTTATGAAATCGTACTTGGTCAATAGTTGAATAAAGAATTCTAATAAATAAAAATAAACAAGAAACTCACTCAGTTCGGAACCTTCTGTAGCGAAAAGCATTCTGACTGTGGGAAGGTAAATAAAACGTACACTTCCGGTGTCCGTTAAACGTACTTCCGGTTTAGATAGCGCTCTCCTGATAACTGCGCGCGGCTAACCGCTCGCGTGCTTCTCTTGTTAAAGTCACAGCAGGATCTCCCGCTCGCCGCCATGTTGTTTTCCACACGGAGGAAAAGGGGTTCGGTCTCGTGTCGCTAACTGCCACCGACGGTGTTCTGGGCTGGTAAACAGCGGAATGCCCTGAGGACTACAAGAGGACGACGGAGGACTACAAAGATGGAGGAGAAGGCGCTAGAAGTCTACGGTGAGAGGAACTCCCAACAACTCCCTGCTTTAATCTGATTTAATGGCGTCACGGAGTTAGCTGCTGTAGCCGAAATTAAATATGCCATTTATTGAATGGAGTTTGGTGAGAGTGAAGTGAAGGCCACATTTTAGACTACTTTATACTTAATAGAGGAATTATTGAATGGAGTCTGGTGAGGTTGAAGTATTAAGATGATAGTAGTATTGGAACCAGACTAAAACACGTAGTTTCTGAATGGAGTCTGGTGAGGTTGGAGTAACTGAATTATTCCTCAACTGAATGATGGCGTCAGATTATCAATCTAAAAAAGTCTCTATCTGTCTGCAGCCCGCTCGGGGAGTTTGTGGTGATCCAGTCAACATGCAGGATTTTATTTTAGTACAATATGAACGATCCTTGTGAACTTTGTCCCCTTCAGGGTTTTCCACGAGTTACCGATGGCTTCCTAGTTTTAGCAGGGTGCTTACGTCATGGAAAACCCGGAACCGGTTTGGTTATTTCCAGGCCTGGAAAAGTCCTTGAAAAAAATAAAATCCTTAAAGTTTAGTAAAAGTCATGTAAATGTGTTATATTCATGTGTTCATGACGTTCATTTACGCTGAGTTTGAAATAATGAATATGCTTTTAAAAGAAAGACTCAGAATATAAGCAGGCATACATACAGGCATCTATATAAATGTTTATTCTTTTAATCAAACTATTGTCTCATTCATTTGAGTCATTTAAGGTTTACTGTATGCTTTGTATTCTCATTGTTAGTTTAAATACTACATTTACTCACTTTTTACTGTTCACACCCAGATTTCACTAAATGTTTGCTCATGGACATTTGGTTTGAAGTCATGAAACCACTGGTCAGGATGTGTCTATGACCCCTGTGTCTATGAACCCTGTGTCCATGAACCCCGTGTCTATGAACCCCGTGTCTATGACCCCTGTGTCTATGAACCCCGTGTCTATGAACCCCGTGTCTATGAACCCCTGTGTCTATGACCCCTGTGTCTATGAACCCCGTGTCCATGAACCCCGTGTCTATGAACCCTGTGTCTATGACCCCTGTGTCTATGAACCCCGTGTCTATGAACCCCGTGTCTATGACCCCTGTGTCTATGAACCCCGTGTCCATGAACCCTGTGTCTATGAACCCCGTGTCTATGACCCCTGTGTCTATGAACCCCGTGTCTATGAACCCCGTGTCTATGACCCCTGTGTCTATGAACCCCGTGTCCATGAACCCCGTGTCTATGAACCCCGTGTCTATGACCCCTGTGTCTATGAACCCCGTGTCTATGAACCCCGTGTCCATGAACCTGTTTCTTAAACGACGTCTCGTTCCTCTCCAGACGTGATCCGGTCGATCCGGGACCCCGAGAAGCCCAACACCCTGGAGGAGCTGGACGTGGTGACGGAGAAATGCGTGGAGGTCCGGCAGCTCGGGGAGGAAGAGTTCCTCATCGTCATCAAGTTCTCTCCCACCGTGCCTCACTGCTCTCTGGCCACGCTGATCGGTGAGTCTGACCACAGAACTCGCCTTTTAACTTAACGCTAATAATTCAGCTTTCACAGCCAGCGCCTCCACACAGGTGAGTCCTGCCTGCTGTGTTCAGGGCCTTCAGGTTCATTCACACTTTTCTCACATTGCTGATGATGTCAAAAGCAGAACTGACGCTTTAAAACAACAAAGAGCAGGAAAGAAACATCAACAAAACGCTGTTTGTTGGATTCAATGGTGTTGATCAGAGATGTGCTCTTTTTTTAAACGAGTCGCTCCGCATGAAATAAGAAAACCGGTTTGGTGACATCGCTGCAGTCCTGGTTCTAAAAGTACTAACGTCACACTCTGACATCTCTTACCAGTAAAAGTCATTTCAAACCGTAGTGGAGTATGTGAACAACAATGTACATGAAGTCCTAAAACTACATCTATGACCACGCCCCTTCCTGCTGTTAACAGCCTGCAGTGAGACATCAGCCAATGCAGAGACCAGGATTGTAACCAATCAGATGTAGAGAGACGATGGAGACGGGGTCCGCCCACTTACTGTCAAAAAGAAAATCTGCTCTGGAGCGAGCGGGTGAAGTCATGTGACCGTGGTGGATTCCTCTAGACCAGCAGTCTGTTGCTCCCTGAGGCTTTGACCAAAAATAAAAACACGTTTTTATTTTATTCTTCTTTTGCCCAGTGGAAAATCTTTCTGCAGGAACTCCTCTTATCTCATACCTGCAAACTTGTCACCTTTTGGCGAAATTCGCCGTTTTGAAATGAAAATATGTCATCCACGTGAATCGTGTAGATCCAAAGAGTTTTTGTTTTTTGGGGGGGGGGGGGGCAACTGGCCGCCCAGAGTTTCTGAGATTGGATTGGGACACGGAAAAAAAGCTGATGTTGTGATCTTCACAATAGAACATCTTTGATGTGACGTATCGAGTCTTGGCCAATCAGCGTTAAGATGTCTACAGCGGCTTCATTTCCCTCCCACCAGTTTTTTAACGGCAAGCTAGTCAGCGTGCTATCACGTTAGCTAACGTTGTTGGAGAGACCACGAGTGAGATTACTGGCAGCGGAGAGTCCGTGGCAGCGTGAGGCGTCAGCCAGGAGAGCGGCGAGTCAGCGGCTCTGAGGTTCTACCTGCCGACACCTGACTACGTATAAGGAGAGGACAATGGAGATTTATCCAACTTGTATTTTAATAAAGAAACAAGTGGCCAAAATGAGTTTCCTCCGTAGGGTGGCCGGGCTCCTGTTTATATTTAAGGGTTTAAGATCTACGTGTAGAAAGTATCCTCCAGTTAATTATAATCGATATAGTTATGCATATATATATTAGTTGTAGTTATTCGGTTATAATCGCTGTCACACAGAGAGGTGTGCATGTTCAGGTTTCCCTGGTGGAAACATTATTCAGTGTTCTAGACTCACAGTGACGTCTCCTCAAAGTAAAGTGGTTTAACAGTATGACATAATATGGTCAAATACAAATAAAATAAAAAGGCTGGTACATTATACATAGTATGGCATATAAGTGTAATATTATGAAGTGAAATGTATTAGTAGCAAAACAATATTCAGTATAGTACAGCAGTATTGCATATTGTAAGTATTAAGTCTACAAAATACATTATATATATATATATATATATATGTGTGTGTGTATGTATATATATATATATGTTATAACTACTGTTCAAAAGTTTGGGGTCACTTAGAAATGTCCTTATTTTTCAAAGAAAAGCACTGTTTTGTTCAATGAAGATAACATTAAATTAATCAAAAATACTCTACACATTGTTAATGTGGTAAATGACTATTCTAGGTGGAAACGTCTGGTTTTTAATGAAATATCTACATAGGTGTATAGAGGCCCATTTCCAGCAGCTATCACTCAGTGTTCTAATGGTACATTGTGTTTGCTCATAGAAGACTAATGGATGATTAGAAACCCCTTGTGCAATTATGTTAGCACAGCTTAAACAGTGATGCTGTGAGAGAAGCTATAAACTGTCCTTCCTTTGAGCTAGTGGAGTATCTGCAGCATCACATTGTGGTTCATTATACTCTCAAAATGGCCAGAAAAAGAGAACGTTCATGTGAAACTCTCCAGTCTGTTCTTGTTCTTAGAGATGAAGGCTATCCCCCCCCCCCCCCCCCCCCCCCCCCCCCCCCCCCCCCCCCCGCTGGTGTCACCTTTTTCACCCCTCATGAGTTTGCAGGTCTGTTATCTTGGAGTTTGAGGTGATATTGGGTCACTGAAAATGAAAATAAAAGCTTAAATATTTGTGTAACTAAAATGTGCGTCACATCCTGTCAGGTCGCTGTCGAGCCGCTTCCCTGCAGCGGCTCCTCGTGATTCACAGCTCCGCCCTCAGTAAACTATCAACGGACAAATTAAAAATTAAAAAAAGTCACGGAGAAAATTAGTTTGAGGCTGATCTGTCTGCTGATGTGTGACGAGGACAAAACATGTGATGTTGAAAGACTCTTCCTCCTCCTCCTCCTCCTCCTCCTCCTCCTCCTCCTCCTCCTCCTCCTCCACTGCAGCAAACTGTTACTCAGTTTGCAGTTTGTAGATCTACTTTCAGGAAGTGGATCACGTCTCTGGTTCTGTGTCAGCTCATGAGACACTGAGGATCCGCTAGTGAACAGTGATCTAAAGTCTGTAGTGAGGACGCTCAGTGTGAAGTAGAGAAAGATATGAGTTTAAAATGTAACCCTCAGGTGAGGAAGGGATTGAACCTGCTACCTTGTGGTCACAGGACAAACCCTCTACCACACAGGCAGGGCTCACGGTCACATAGTTGTGTTTTTAATGGACCTCAATGTAGCCGACGCATGACTATTTTTGATAGATATAAAAAGGTAAAATATCAATACAATGTCAAAATAAGTATTTATTCCAGTTCTATAATTTCAACAAACTATAGCTTTTGTATATATAATTAATGACTATATATACAACTTTATAAGCTGTGATATCAAATAGCTTTTGCGGCTCCAGACACTTTTTTTTTTGGTGGAAAAAAGGCAAACTGTCTCTTTGGACATGAAGGGTTGCTGACCTCTGACCTAGAGACTAACAGGAAGTCCTCTGCTGCCACCTGGTGGCGGACGAAGGCAACGACACCTCAACGCTCACATGATGCACTCTGATGTCGTCATAACGTGATGAAAGCAGATTTAAGAGTTTATTAATGCTTTTATAAACAGCTATGAATACATAAATAATGAGACTAAATAGTAATAAACTCTAATAACATGAAATATGTTTTCATAAGAGACGATATAACGTCTGACTTGTATCCGCTTACAAATACATTATTGTTTAATAAGACAATTAAATGTTCATATGCTGCTTATTAATGTTACAGGAAGGACTTCAATTAAATTATTGCAGAATATATTTTCCATATAACAGAAGTCGTGACTGAGGAAATGTATAGCTTTAAAAAAAAAAAAAATATATATAATTATTATTAAATGTGTGAGAGGAGGAAACCAGAGGATGACTTCCTGTTGACGCTCTTCATTTGACCTCTGACCCTCACACTGAAGGGACTGGTTCACATCCCTGCACTGGGATTCAAACCCATGTTAACGTCTTGTCTCTGTGTCTGCAGGCCTCTGCTTACAGGTGAAGCTGCAGCGCTGTCTGCCCTTCAAACACAAGGTGAGTACCGTGACCTTTCTCCCTCTAGGGGTCAAGGTCATGCTATGGACTAAAGATGATCAATACAGAGGGATCAGAGCGTCTCCTGCTGACCGCCATCAGTCACTTCATCTCTTAAAACACGGAGGAAACGTTTTAGAACGTGAAGTTGTGCCGTCAGCAGCGCCGCCTTCTGTTTCTAAGGCTTTATACACATCATGAAAACAACCATTTTATTTATTATTTATACGGTTACACTCTGAAGGAAGATAACGTTTAACATGACGGAGCTCCGCAGGAAGTCCGGCGCAGAGACGACAAAGATTCAAATAATAACAATCTAAGAGAAACATTTAAATTCATTTAAAAAAAAAAAAGATTGAGAAGTTGAATGATCTTGTTTTTCCGTGTCCTGCTTGTTTGTGGGTCTAATCAGGATCATGTGGTCGTGGATCGAGTCCCTTTGGTTCTAGCTCCTCATCTGGTGATAAACTATGAGCCTTCAGTCAGAGTGCAGGTCCACGGGGAGACCCCTCCAGAATAAAAGCCCGTCATGATATAAACGTGTTTCCTCTTCCTTTGGTCTAGAAGGAAATTAATGCTTTTCATTTGACTTTGTTCTAGATTTTAATTTCCTGAATAAATAAATAAATAAACTAAAACCGTTTAACGTGCGCTGTTGTTCTTTCTGTTCTCAGCTGGAGATCTACATCTCAGAAGGAACGCATTCAACTGAAGAAGATAGTAAGTCCCTTAGTTATGTTTATTAAAGAGGATTAATACTTAGTTATGTTTATTAATACTTAGTTATGTTTATTAAAGAGGATTAATACTTAGTTATGTTTATTAATACTTAGTTATGTTTATTAAAGAGGATTAATACTTAGTTCTGTTTATTAATACTTAGTTATGTTTATTAAAGAGGATTAATACTTAGTTATGTTTATTAAAGAGGATTAATACTTAGTTCTGTTTATTAATACTTAGTTATGTTTATTAAAGAGGATTAATACTTAGTTATGTTTATTAAAGAGGATTAATACTTAGTTATGTTTATTAATACTTAGTTATGTTTATTAATACTTAGTTATGTTTATTAATACTTAGTTATGTTTATTAAAGAGGATTAATACTTAGTTATGTTTATTAATACTTAGTTATGTTTATTAATACTTAGTTATGTTTATTAAAGAGGATTAATACTTAGTTATGTTTATTAATACTTAGTTATGTTTATTAATACTTAGTTATGTTTATTAATACTTAGTTATGTTTATTAAAGAGGATTAATACTTAGTTATGTTTATTAATACTTAGTTATGTTTATTAATACTTAGTTATGTTTATTAAAGAGGATTAATACTTAGTTATGTTTATTAAAGAGGATTAATACTTAGTTATGTTTATTAATACTTAGTTATGTTTATTAAAGAGGATTAATACTTAGTTATGTTTATTAAAGAGGATTAATACTTAGTTATGTTTATTAATACTTAGTTATGTTTATTAAAGAGGATTAATACTTAGTTATGTTTATTAAAGAGGATTAATACTTAGTTATGTTTATTAAAGAGGATTAATACTTAGTTATGTTTATTAATACTTAGTTATGTTTATTAATACTTAGTTATGTTTATTAATACTTAGTTATGTTTATTAAAGAGGATTAATACTTAGTTATGTTTATTAATACTTAGTTATGTTTATTAAAGAGGATTAATACTTAGTTATGTTTATTAAAGAGGATTAATACTTAGTTATGTTTATTAATACTTAGTTATGTTTATTAAAGAGGATTAATACTTAGTTATGTTTATTAAAGAGGATTAATACTTAGTTATGTTTATTAATACTTAGTTATGTTTATTAAAGATTAATGCTTAGTTATGTTTATTAATACTTAACTAAGTATTAATCATCTTTATTAAACATAACTATGTGTAATATAGGTGGTGAAATACTTCACCAGTAACGTTATCAGGTCACAGATTGGGTCTAAAACCAAACACCTGTCTCCAGTCAACAAGCAGATCAACGATAAGGAGCGCGTGGCGGCCGCCATGGAGAACCCCGACCTGAGGGACATCGTGGAGCAGTGCGTCACCGAGCCCGACGACTGAGGCTCCGCCCACCGGAGGTTATCCTGCTTGAAGCTCCGCCCACCGGAGGTTGATCCTGCTTCATGAACACTGAGCGGGACGCTGACGAGCACCGGGGTTTTTTAAGAAGTCTTTTTTCTGATTGCTGTCGTCACACCAACTGTCTGACAGAGAAACTTTTCTCAAACGCTTTTGTTTTGTGTTCTGCATCACGGGTGTCAAAATGGAGGACAATCTTTTTTTGGTCCAATATATCATATTTTTTCTGTGAATGTAAATGATCTTTAGTTTGTTCGTTATAAAAAAATTCTCTGGTTGTATAGAAGTCTATGCTTCATGTGTTAAAGCTGCATTCTCTCTCCTGACCACCAGAGGGCGACTCCTCTGGTTGTATAGAAGTCTATGCTTCATGTGTTAAAGCTGCATTCTCTCTCCTAACCACCAGGGGGCGACTCCTCTGGTTGTATAGAAGTCTATGCTTCATGTGTTAAAGCTGCATTCTCTCTCCTGACCACCAGGGGGAGACTCCTCTGGTTGTATAGAAGTCTATGCTTCATGTGTTAAAGCTGCATTCTCTCTCCTGACCACCAGGGGGTGACTCCTCTGGTTGTATAGAAGTCTATGACCTAAACGGCCAAAAAACACTGAACTCGAGGCTTCAGAACGTCCACAAACCAGAAACTGGCGCCCTGCTTCTTCTTCTTCTTCTCCTTCTTCTCCTTCTTCTTCTTCTGCTTCTTCTTCTTCTTCTCACCAGACACGTGTGTTGGGATCGCGTCTCTTCTGTTCTGGTTCTGGGATGCGATCCGTTCCTCATGTGAGGCTGCAGTCTGAGCAGGAAGCCCAGATCTTTTAGAGGTGATTATTTTTAAATAAAAAGATGATTTGAAGTTGCTCTGAGTCGTGTTCTTTACCCATAAACTGATTATTATTATTATCATTACTGTCATTGGGCTCATTCCCTTTCAGAGACTAAACATTTCACACCTGAAGTGCAGAACAGGGCCCTGTTTCTCGTACCTGGCTTACTGAGTTAGCGGCTAATTGTCAGGATAAGATGACGTAGGTCAGGCTTATTCAGTTTCTCGAAGCAAGCTTAGATACATCACCATAGCAACACAGCCAAAAATGTAAACCTGCTCCCGGGCAGGCTAACTGAAATTCACTGGATAAGCTGGCCACTCCCACCGGACAAAAAGGCAGCTCCCTTCCTCATTGATGAAGGAGCGATATTAGTTATATTAGTTTTATTGGGAGAGAGTTCTTTGAGATCGCCAAGATCCGTCCTCACATCCTCATGACTTCCTGTACGTCCTCACATCATCATGACTTCCTGTACGTCCTCACATCCTCATGACTTCCTGTACGTCCTCACATCATCATGACTTCCTGTACGTCCTCACATCCTCATGACTTCCTGTACGTCCTCACATCCTCATGACTTCCTGTACGTTCTCACATCATCATGACTTCCTGTACGTCCTCACATCCTCATGACTTCCTGTACGTCCTCACATCCTCATGACTTCCTGTACGTCCTCACATCCTCATGACTTCCTGTACGTCCTCACATCATCATGACTTCCTGTACGTCCTCACATCCTCATGACTTCCTGTACGTCCTCACATCCTCATGACTTCCTGTACGTCCTCACATCCTCATGACTTCCTGTACGTCCTCACATCCTCATGACTTCCTGTAGGTTCTCACATCATCATGACTTCCTGTACGTTCTCACATCATCATGACTTCCTGTACGTCCTCACATCCTCATGACTTCCTGTACGTCCTCACATCCTCATGACTTCCTGTACGTCCTCACATCCTCATGACTTCCTGTAGGTTCTCACATCATCATGACTTCCTGTACGTTCTCACATCATCATGACTTCCTGTACGTCCTCACATCATCATGACTTCCTGTACGTCCTCACATCATCATGACTTCCTGTACGTTCTCACATCCTCATGACTTCCTGTACGTTCTCACATCATCATGACTTCCTGTACGTTCTCACATCATCATGACTTCCTGTACGTCCTCACATCATCATGACTTCCTGTACGTCCTCACATCATCATGACTTCCTGTACGTTCTCACATCCTCATGACTTCCTGTACATCCTCACATCATCATGACTTCCTGTACGTTCTCACATCATCATGACTTCCTGTACGTTCTCACATCATCATGACTTCCTGTACGTCCTCACATCCTCATGACTTCCTGTACGTCCTCACATCCTCATGACTTCCTGTACGTTCTCACATCCTCATGACTTCCTGTACGTCCTCACATCATCATGACTTCCTGTACGTCCTCACATCCTCATGACTTCCTGTACGTCCTCACATCCTCATGACTTCCTGTACGTCCTCACATCCTCATGACTTCCTGTACGTTCTCACATCCTCATGACTTCCTGTACGTTCTCACATCCTCATGACTTCCTGTACGTCCTCACATCCTCATGACTTCCTGTACGTCCTCACATCCTCATGACTTCCTGTACGTTCTCACATCCTCATGACTTCCTGTACGTCCTCACATCCTCATGACTTCCTGTACATCCTCACATCCTCATGACTTCCTGTACGTTCTCACATCCACATGACTTCCTGTACGTCCTCACATCCTCATGACTTCCTGTACGTCCTCACATCCTCATGACTTCCTGTACGTCCTCACATCATCATGACTTCCTGTACGTTCTCACATCCTCATGACTTCCTGTACGTCCTCACATCCTCATGACTTCCTGTACGTTCTCACATCCTCATGACTTCCTGTACGTTCTCACATCCTCATGACTTCCTGTACGTTCTCACATCCTCATGACTTCCTGTACGTCCTCACATCCTCATGACTTCCTGTACGTTCTCACATCCTCATGACTTCCTGTACGTCCTCACATCCTCATGACTTCCTGTACGTTCTCACATCCTCATGACTTCCTGTACGTTCTCACATCCTCATGACTTCCTGTACGTCCTCACATCCTCATGACTTCCTGTACGTCCTCACATCCTCATGACTTCCTGTACGTTCTCACATCATCATGACTTCCTGTACGTTCTCACATCCTCATGACTTCCTGTACGTTCTCACATCATCATGACTTCCTGTACGTTCTCACATCATCATGACTTCCTGTACGTTCTCACATCATCATGACTTCCTGTACGTTCTCACATCCTCATGACTTCCTGTACGTCCTCACATCCTCATGACTTCCTGTACGTCCTCACATCCTCATGACTTCCTGTACGTCCTCACATCCTCATGACTTCCTGTACGTTCTCACATCCTCATGACTTCCTGTACGTCCTCACATCCTCATGACTTCCTGTACGTCCTCACATCCTCATGACTTCCTGTACGTCCTCACATCCTCATGACTTCCTGTACGTCCTCACATCATCATGACTTCCTGTACGTTCTCACATCCTCATGACTTCCTGTACGTCCTCACATCCTCATGACTTCCTGTACGTCCTCACATCCTCATGACTTCCTGTACGTCCTCACATCCTCATGACTTCCTGTACGTCCTCACATCCTCATGACTTCCTGTACGCGGCGCTATAGATTCTGCCTTCAAGGAATCATTTATTTACGAGAGCTTCTCGAGCCGCGGACACTGATCACCACAGACGCAGCCGATCACCGTCTCACAGACAGAGACTCTCACCCGCTGCATGCCGCGCTGTTCTTAAGTTTATTTAGTGCTTAAGAAACTTATGGATGTGTTGAAAGCACTCATAATTATATGACAGTGTTATTAGTACACCATACATATCATTATTGTAGAGCATGATTAAGGTGGACTCATGATGAGAATACAGAGAATCACACACAATTTCTTTTCACTGCTTCAATTGATTGAATTTCTGAATATGAATAATACATATATACTGATCCGCCCATACACATATTCAAACTCCTAGTTATATAGAAATATACACATACATGTATATACATATAGTACATGATTCATACGCGCATACAGTACATATATCCTCATAAGTATATATTTATTCGTAAATATAATCTGATTGATCTGGGTGATGAAGCACTTAAAATGTGCGGATACATTTTCTCAACACTGACACATTTAACTTGTCTGATATATTTGCGGCGCTTATGTCTCAGCGGGGGCGGAGTTAAGCTGCGTTCACGGCAACAATGTTACAAAAACGTTGGAATATTCACAACGCGTTTGCTGTGAATGATTAAGGTATTGACTTCCTCATATGTCTTCATGATCATCTCCTGCTTCTCATCGGAGAAATAAAAAGAGGTTCCTCTGAGTTTAT
>JBAMJR010000118.1:780000-805000 GCA_038501785.1 Myoxocephalus aenaeus
TCTGTATTAATAAAGTACTCTCTGTATTAATAAAGTACTCTCTGTATTAATAAAGTACTCGCTGTATTAATAAAGTACTCTCTGTATTAATAAGGTACTCTCTGTATTAATAAAGTACTCTCTGTATTAATAAAGTACTCTCTGTATTAATAAAGTACTCTCTGTATTAATAAGGTACTCTGTATTAATAAAGTACTCTCTGTATTAATAAAGTACTCTCTGTATTAATAAGGTACTCTGTATTAATAAAGTACTCTCTGTATTAATAAAGTACTCTGTATTAATAAAGTACTCTCTGTATTAATAAAGTACTCTCTGTATTAATAAAGTACTCTCTGTATTAATAAGGTACTCTGTATTAATAAAGTACTCTCTGTATTAATAAAGTACTCTCTGTATTAATAAGGTACTCTGTATTAATAAAGTACTCTCTGTATTAATAAAGTACTCTCTGTATTAATAAGGTACTCACTGTATTAATAAAGTACTCTCTGTATTAATAAAGTACTCTCTGTATTAATAAGGTACTCTGTATTAATAAAGTATTCACTGTATTAATAAGGTACTCTGTATTAATAAAGTACTCTCTGTATTAATAAGGTACTCTGTATTAATAAAGTATTCACTGTATTAATAAAGTACTCTGTATTAATAAAGTACTCTCTGTATTAATAAAGTACTCTCTGTATTAATAAGGTACTCTCTGTATTAATAAAGTACTCTCTGTATTAATAAAGTACTCTCTGTAT
Source organism: Myoxocephalus aenaeus (assembly GCA_038501785.1). Lineage (NCBI taxonomy): Eukaryota > Metazoa > Chordata > Actinopteri > Perciformes > Cottidae > Myoxocephalus > Myoxocephalus aenaeus. The sequence goes on from JBAMJR010000118.1 coordinate 780,750, forward strand.
TAATAAGGTACTCTGTATTAATAAAGTATTCACTGTATTAATAAGGTACTCTCTGTATTAATAAAGTACTCTCTGTATTAATAAAGTACTCTCTGTATTAATAAGGTACTCTGTATTAATAAAGTACTCTCTGTATTAATAAAGTACTCTCTGTATTAATAAAGTACTCTCTGTATTAATAAGGTACTCTGTATTAATAAAGTATTCACTGTATTAATAAGGTACTCTCTGTATTAATAAAGTACTCTCTGTATTAATAAAGTACTCTCTGTATTAATAAGGTACTCTGTATTAATAAAGTACTCTCTGTATTAATAAAGTACTCTCTGTATTAATAAAGTACTCTCTGTATTAATAAGGTACTCTGTATTAATAAAGTATTCACTGTATTAATAAGGTACTCTCTGTATTAATAAAGTACTCTCTGTATTAATAAAGTACTCTCTGTATTAATAAGGTACTCTGTATTAATAAAGTACTCTCTGTATTAATAAAGTACTCTCTGTATTAATAAAGTACTCTCTGTATTAATAAGGTACTCTGTATTAATAACGTACTCTCTGTATTAATAAGGTACTCTGTATTAATAAAGTACTCACTGTATTAATAAAGTACTCTCTGTATTAATAAAGTACTCTCTGTATTAATAAGGTACTCTCTGTATTAATAAAGTACTCTCTGTATTAATAAAGTACTCTCTGTATTAATAAGGTACTCTCTGTATTAATAAAGTACTCTCTGTATTAATAAAGTACTCTCTGTATTAATAAGGTACTCTGTATTAATAAAGTATTCACTGTATTAATAAGGTACTCTCTGTATTAATAAAGTACTCTCTGTATTAATAAAGTACTCTCTGTATTAATAAGGTACTCTCTGTATTAATAAAGTACTCTCTGTATTAATAAAGTACTCTCTGTATTAATAAGGTACTCTCTGTATTAATAAGGTACTCTGTATTAATAAAGTACTCTCTGTATTAATAAGGTACTCTGTATTAATAAAGTACTCACTGTATTAATAAAGTACTCTCTGTATTAATAAAGTACTCTCTGTATTAATAAGGTACTCTCTGTATTAATAAAGTACTCTCTGTATTAATAAGGTACTCTCTGTATTAATAAAGTACTCTCTGTATTAATAAAGTACTCTCTGTATTAATAAGGTACTCTCTGTATTAATAAAGTACTCTCTGTATTAATAAAGTACTCTCTGTATTAATAAAGTACTCTCTGTATTAATAAGGTACTCTCTGTATTAATAAAGTACTCTCTGTATTAATAAAGTACTCTCTGTATTAATAAGGTACTCTCTGTATTAATAAAGTACTCTCTGTATTAATAAAGTACTCTCTGTATTAATAAGGTACTCTGTATTAATAAAGTATTCACTGTATTAATAAGGTACTCTCTGTATTAATAAAGTACTCTCTGTATTAATAAAGTACTCTCTGTATTAATAAGGTACTCTGTATTAATAAAGTACTCTCTGTATTAATAAGGTACTCTCTGTATTAATAAAGTACTCTCTGTATTAATAAAGTACTCTCTGTATTAATAAGGTACTCTGTATTAATAAAGTACTCTCTGTATTAATAAGGTACTCTCTGTATTAATAAAGTACTCTCTGTATTAATAAAGTACTCTCTGTATTAATAAGGTACTCTGTAATAATAAAGTATTCACTGTATTAATAAAGTACTCTCTGTATTAATAAGGTACTCTCTGTATTAATAAGGTACTCTGTATTAATAAAGTACTCTCTGTATTAATAAAGTACTCTCTGTATTAATAAAGTACTCTCTGTATTAATAAGGTACTCTGTATTAATAAAGTACTCTCTGTATTAATAAGGTACTCTGTATTAATAAAGTACTCACTGTATTAATAAAGTACTCGCTGTATTAATAAAGTACTCACTGTATTAATAAAGTACTCTCTGTATTAATAAAGTACTCTCTGTATTAATAAAGTACTCTCTGTATTAATAAGGTACTCTGTATTAATAAAGTACTCGCTGTATTAATAAAGTACTCTCTGTATTAATAAAGTACTCTCTGTATTAATAAGGTACTCTGTATTAATAAAGTACTCTCTGTATTAATAAGGTACTCTGTATTAATAAAGTACTCACTGTATTAATAAAGTACTCGCTGTATTAATAAAGTACTCGCTGTATTAATAAAGTACTCTCTGTATTAATAAGGTACTCTGTATTAATAAAGTACTCTCTGTATTAATAAGGTACTCTCTGTATTAATAAAGTACTCTCTGTATTAATAAAGTACTCGCTGTATTAATAAAGTACTCGCTGTATTAATAAAGTACTCACTGTATTAATAAAGTACTCGCTGTATTAATAAAGTACTCACTGTATTAATAAAGTACTCTCTCTATTAATAAAGTACTCGCTGTATTAATAAAGTACTCACTGTATTAATAAAGTACTCTCTGTATTAATAAGGTACTCTGTATAAATAAAGTACTCTCTGTATTAATAAAGTACTCTCTGTATTAATAAAGTACTCTCTGTATTAATAAGGTACTCTGTATTAATAAAGTATTCACTGTATTAATAAAGTACTCTCTGTATTAATAAGGTACTCTCTGTATTAATAAGGTACTCTGTATTAATAAAGTACTCTCTGTATTAATAAAGTACTCACTGTATTAATAAAGTACTCGCTGTATTAATAAAGTACTCTCTGTATTAATAAAGTACTCACTGTATTAATAAAGTACTCTCTCTATTAATAAAGTACTCGCTGTATTAATAAAGTACTCACTGTATTAATAAAGTACTCTCTGTATTAATAAGGTACTCTGTATAAATAAAGTACTCTCTGTATTAATAAAGTACTCTCTGTATTAATAAAGTACTCTCTGTATTAATAAGGTACTCTGTATTAATAAAGTATTCACTGTATTAATAAAGTACTCTCTGTATTAATAAGGTACTCTGTATTAATAAAGTACTCGCTGTATTAATAAAGTACTCGCTGTATTAATAAAGTACTCTCTGTATTAATAAGGTACTCTCTGTATTAATAAAGTACTCTCTGTATTAATAAAGTACTCGCTGTATTAATAAAGTACTCTCTGTATTAATAAAGTACTCGCTGTATTAATAAAGTACTCTCTGTATTAATAAAGTACTCACTGTATTAATAAAGTACTCTCTGTATTAATAAAGTACTCTCTGTATTAATAAAGTACTCGCTGTATTAATAAAGTACTCTCTGTATTAATAAAGTACTCACTGTATTAATAAAGTACTCGCTGTATTAATAAAGTACTCGCTGTATTAATAAAGTACTCACTGTATTAATAAAGTACTCTCTGTATTAATAAGGTACTCTGTATAAATAAAGTACTCTCTGTATTAATAAAGTACTCTCTGTATTAATAAAGTACTCTCTGTATTAATAAGGTACTCTGTATTAATAAAGTATTCACTGTATTAATAAAGTACTCTCTGTATTAATAAAGTATTCACTGTATTAATAAGGTACTCTCTGTATTAATAAAGTACTCTCTCTATTAATAAAGTACTCGCTGTATTAATAAAGTACTCACTGTATTAATAAGGTACTCTGTATTAATAAAGTACTCTCTGTATTAATAAAGTATTCACTGTATTAATAAGGTACTCTCTGTATTAATAAGGTACTCTGTATTAATAAAGTACTCTCTGTATTAATAAGGTACTCTGTATTAATAAAGTACTCGCTGTATTAATAAAGTACTCGCTGTATTAATAAAGTACTCTCTGTATTAATAAAGTACTCACTGTATTAATAAAGTACTCTCTCTATTAATAAAGTACTCGCTGTATTAATAAAGTACTCACTGTATTAATAAAGTACTCTCTGTATTAATAAGGTACTCTGTATAAATAAAGTACTCTCTGTATTAATAAAGTACTCTCTGTATTAATAAAGTTCTCTCTGTATTAATAAAGTACTCACTGTATTAATAAAGTACTCTTTGTATTAATAAAGTACTCTCTGTATTAATAAAGTACTCTGTATTAATAAAGTACTCTCTGTATTAATAAAGTACTCACTGTATTAATAAAGTACTCTCTGTATTAATAAAGTACTCTCTGTATTAATAAGGTACTCTGTATTAATAAAGTACTCTCTGTATTAATAAAGTACTCTCTGTATTAATAAGGTACTCTCTGTATTAATAAGGTACTCTGTATTAATAAAGTATTCACTGTATTAATAAAGTACTCTCTGTATTAATAAGGTACTCTGTATTAATAAAGTACTCTCTGTATTAATAAAGTATTCACTGTATTAATAAAGTACTCGCTGTATTAATAAAGTACTCTCTGTATTAATAAAGTACTCACTGTATTAATAAAGTACTCTCTCTATTAATAAAGTACTCGCTGTATTAATAAAGTACTCACTGTATTAATAAAGTACTCTCTGTATTAATAAGGTACTCTGTATAAATAAAGTACTCTCTGTATTAATAAAGTACTCTCTGTATTAATAAAGTACTCTCTGTATTAATAAAGTACTCACTGTATTAATAAAGTACTCTTTGTATTAATAAAGTACTCTCTGTATTAATAAAGTACTCTGTATTAATAAAGTACTCTCTGTATTAATAAAGTACTCACTGTATTAATAAAGTACTCTCTGTATTAATAAAGTACTCACTGTATTAATAAAGTACTCTCTCTATTAATAAAGTACTCGCTGTATTAATAAAGTACTCACTGTATTAATAAAGTACTCTCTGTATTAATAAGGTACTCTGTATAAATAAAGTACTCTCTGTATTAATAAAGTACTCTCTGTATTAATAAAGTACTCACTGTATTAATAAAGTACTCTTTGTATTAATAAAGTACTCTCTGTATTAATAAAGTACTCTGTATTAATAAAGTACTCTCTGTATTAATAAAGTACTCACTGTATTAATAAAGTACTCTCTGTATTAATAAAGTACTCTCTGTATTAATAAGGTACTCTGTATTAATAAAGTACTCTCTGTATTAATAAAGTACTCTCTGTATTAATAAGGTACTCTCTGTATTAATAAGGTACTCTGTATTAATAAAGTACTCTCTGTATTAATAAGGTACTCTCTGTATTAATAAGGTACTCTGTATTAATAAAGTACTCTCTGTATTAATAAAGTACTCTCTGTATTAATAAAGTACTCTCTGTATTAATAAGGTACTCTGTATTAATAAAGTACTCTCTGTATTAATAAGGTACTCTGTATTAATAAAGTACTCACTGTATTAATAAAGTACTCGCTGTATTAATAAAGTACTCGCTGTATTAATAAAGTACTCTCTGTATTAATAAGGTACTCTGTATTAATAAAGTACTCTCTGTATTAATAAGGTACTCTCTGTATTAATAAAGTACTCTCTGTATTAATAAAGTACTCGCTGTATTAATAAAGTACTCGCTGTATTAATAAAGTACTCACTGTATTAATAAAGTACTCGCTGTATTAATAAAGTACTCACTGTATTAATAAAGTACTCTCTCTATTAATAAAGTACTCGCTGTATTAATAAAGTACTCACTGTATTAATAAAGTACTCTCTGTATTAATAAGGTACTCTGTATAAATAAAGTACTCTCTGTATTAATAAAGTACTCTCTGTATTAATAAAGTACTCTCTGTATTAATAAGGTACTCTGTATTAATAAAGTATTCACTGTATTAATAAAGTACTCAATGTATTAATAAGGTACTCTCTGTATTAATAAGGTACTCTGTATTAATAAAGTACTCTCTGTATTAATAAAGTACTCACTGTATTAATAAAGTACTCGCTGTATTAATAAAGTACTCGCTGTATTAATAAAGTACTCTCTGTATTAATAAAGTACTCACTGTATTAATAAAGTACTCTCTCTATTAATAAAGTACTCGCTGTATTAATAAAGTACTCACTGTATTAATAAAGTACTCTCTGTATTAATAAGGTACTCTGTATAAATAAAGTACTCTCTGTATTAATAAAGTACTCTCTGTATTAATAAAGTACTCTCTGTATTAATAAGGTACTCTGTATTAATAAAGTATTCACTGTATTAATAAAGTACTCTCTGTATTAATAAGGTACTCTGTATTAATAAAGTACTCGCTGTATTAATAAAGTACTCGCTGTATTAATAAAGTTCTCTCTGTATTAATAAGGTACTCTCTGTATTAATAAAGTACTCGCTGTATTAATAAAGTACTCTCTGTATTAATAAAGTACTCACTGTATTAATAAAGTACTCGCTGTATTAATAAAGTACTCGCTGTATTAATAAAGTACTCTCTCTATTAATAAAGTACTCGCTGTATTAATAAAGTACTCACTGTATTAATAAAGTACTCTCTGTATTAATAAGGTACTCTGTATAAATAAAGTACTCTCTGTATTAATAAAGTACTCTCTGTATTAATAAAGTACTCTCTGTATTAATAAGGTACTCTGTATTAATAAAGTATTCACTGTATTAATAAAGTACTCTCTGTATTAATAAAGTATTCACTGTATTAATAAGGTACTCTCTGTATTAATAAAGTACTCTCTCTATTAATAAAGTACTCGCTGTATTAATAAAGTACTCACTGTATTAATAAAGTACTCTCTGTATTAATAAGGTACTCTGTATTAATAAAGTACTCTCTGTATTAATAAAGTATTCACTGTATTAATAAGGTACTCTCTGTATTAATAAGGTACTCTGTATTAATAAAGTACTCTCTGTATTAATAAGGTACTCTGTATTAATAAAGTACTCGCTGTATTAATAAAGTACTCGCTGTATTAATAAAGTACTCTCTGTATTAATAAAGTACTCACTGTATTAATAAAGTACTCTCTCTATTAATAAAGTACTCGCTGTATTAATAAAGTACTCACTGTATTAATAAAGTACTCTCTGTATTAATAAGGTACTCTGTATAAATAAAGTACTCTCTGTATTAATAAAGTACTCTCTGTATTAATAAAGTTCTCTCTGTATTAATAAAGTACTCACTGTATTAATAAAGTACTCTTTGTATTAATAAAGTACTCTCTGTATTAATAAAGTACTCTGTATTAATAAAGTACTCTCTGTATTAATAAAGTACTCACTGTATTAATAAAGTACTCTCTGTATTAATAAAGTACTCTCTGTATTAATAAGGTACTCTGTATTAATAAAGTACTCTCTGTATTAATAAAGTACTCTCTGTATTAATAAGGTACTCTCTGTATTAATAAGGTACTCTGTATTAATAAAGTATTCACTGTATTAATAAAGTACTCTCTGTATTAATAAGGTACTCTGTATTAATAAAGTACTCTCTGTATTAATAAAGTATTCACTGTATTAATAAAGTACTCGCTGTATTAATAAAGTACTCTCTGTATTAATAAAGTACTCACTGTATTAATAAAGTACTCTCTCTATTAATAAAGTACTCGCTGTATTAATAAAGTACTCACTGTATTAATAAAGTACTCTCTGTATTAATAAGGTACTCTGTATAAATAAAGTACTCTCTGTATTAATAAAGTACTCTCTGTATTAATAAAGTACTCTCTGTATTAATAAAGTACTCACTGTATTAATAAAGTACTCTTTGTATTAATAAAGTACTCTCTGTATTAATAAAGTACTCTGTATTAATAAAGTACTCTCTGTATTAATAAAGTACTCACTGTATTAATAAAGTACTCTCTGTATTAATAAAGTACTCACTGTATTAATAAAGTACTCTCTCTATTAATAAAGTACTCGCTGTATTAATAAAGTACTCACTGTATTAATAAAGTACTCTCTGTATTAATAAGGTACTCTGTATAAATAAAGTACTCTCTGTATTAATAAAGTACTCTCTGTATTAATAAAGTACTCACTGTATTAATAAAGTACTCTTTGTATTAATAAAGTACTCTCTGTATTAATAAAGTACTCTGTATTAATAAAGTACTCTCTGTATTAATAAAGTACTCACTGTATTAATAAAGTACTCTCTGTATTAATAAAGTACTCTCTGTATTAATAAGGTACTCTGTATTAATAAAGTACTCTCTGTATTAATAAAGTACTCTCTGTATTAATAAGGTACTCTCTGTATTAATAAGGTACTCTGTATTAATAAAGTACTCTCTGTATTAATAAGGTACTCTCTGTATTAATAAGGTACTCTGTATTAATAAAGTACTCACTGTATTAATAAAGTACTCGCTGTATTAATAAAGTACTCGCTGTATTAATAAAGTACTCTCTGTATTAATAAAGTACTCACTGTATTAATAAAGTACTCTCTCTATTAATAAAGTACTCGCTGTATTAATAAAGTACTCACTGTATTAATAAAGTACTCTCTGTATTAATAAGGTACTCTGTATTAATAAAGTACTCACTGTATTAATAAAGTACTCGCTGTATTAATAAAGTACTCGCTGTATTAATAAAGTACTCTCTGTATTAATAAAGTACTCACTGTATTAATAAAGTACTCTCTCTATTAATAAAGTACTCGCTGTATTAATAAAGTACTCACTGTATTAATAAAGTACTCTCTGTATTAATAAGGTACTCTGTATAAATAAAGTACTCTCTGTATTAATAAAGTACTCTCTGTATTAATAAAGTACTCACTGTATTAATAAAGTACTCTTTGTATTAATAAAGTACTCTCTGTATTAATAAAGTACTCTGTATTAATAAAGTACTCTCTGTATTAATAAAGTACTCACTGTATTAATAAAGTACTCTCTGTATTAATAAAGTACTCTCTGTATTAATAAGGTACTCTGTATTAATAAAGTACTCTCTGTATTAATAAAGTACTCTCTGTATTAATAAGGTACTCTCTGTATTAATAAGGTACTCTGTATTAATAAAGTACTCGCTGTATTAATAAAGTACTCTCTGTATTAATAAAGTACTCTCTGTATTAATAAGGTCCTCTGTATTAATAAGGTACTCTGTATTAATAAAGTACTCTCTGTATTAATAAGGTACTCTCTGTATTAATAAAGTACTCGCTGTATTAATAAAGTACTCTCTGTATTAATAAGGTACTCTCTGTATTAATAAAGTACTCGCTGTATTAATAAGGTACTCTGTATTAATAAAGTACTCTCTGTATTAATAAGGTACTCTCTGTATTAATAAAGTACTCTCTGTATTAATAAAGTACTCTCTGTATTAATAAGGTACTCGCTGTATTAATAAGGTACTCTGTATTAATAAAGTACTCTCTGTATTAATAAGGTACTCTCTGTATTAATAAGGTACTCTGTATTAATAAAGTACTCTCTGTATTAATAAAGTACTCTGTATTAATAAAGTACTCTCTGTATTAATAAGGTACTCTGTATTAATAAAGTACTCTCTGTATTAATAAAGTATTCACTGTATTAATAAAGTACTCGCTGTATTAATAAAGTACTCTCTGTATTAATAAAGTACTCACTGTATTAATAAAGTACTCTCTCTATTAATAAAGTACTCGCTGTATTAATAAAGTACTCACTGTATTAATAAAGTACTCTCTGTATTAATAAGGTACTCTGTATAAATAAAGTACTCTCTGTATTAATAAAGTACTCTCTGTATTAATAAAGTACTCTCTGTATTAATAAAGTACTCACTGTATTAATAAAGTACTCTTTGTATTAATAAAGTACTCTCTGTATTAATAAAGTACTCTGTATTAATAAAGTACTCTCTGTATTAATAAAGTACTCACTGTATTAATAAAGTACTCTCTGTATTAATAAAGTACTCACTGTATTAATAAAGTACTCTCTCTATTAATAAAGTACTCGCTGTATTAATAAAGTACTCACTGTATTAATAAAGTACTCTCTGTATTAATAAGGTACTCTGTATAAATAAAGTACTCTCTGTATTAATAAAGTACTCTCTGTATTAATAAAGTACTCACTGTATTAATAAAGTACTCTTTGTATTAATAAAGTACTCTCTGTATTAATAAAGTACTCTGTATTAATAAAGTACTCTCTGTATTAATAAAGTACTCACTGTATTAATAAAGTACTCTCTGTATTAATAAAGTACTCTCTGTATTAATAAGGTACTCTGTATTAATAAAGTACTCTCTGTATTAATAAAGTACTCTCTGTATTAATAAGGTACTCTCTGTATTAATAAGGTACTCTGTATTAATAAAGTACTCTCTGTATTAATAAGGTACTCTCTGTATTAATAAGGTACTCTGTATTAATAAAGTACTCACTGTATTAATAAAGTACTCGCTGTATTAATAAAGTACTCGCTGTATTAATAAAGTACTCTCTGTATTAATAAAGTACTCACTGTATTAATAAAGTACTCTCTCTATTAATAAAGTACTCGCTGTATTAATAAAGTACTCACTGTATTAATAAAGTACTCTCTGTATTAATAAGGTACTCTGTATTAATAAAGTACTCACTGTATTAATAAAGTACTCGCTGTATTAATAAAGTACTCGCTGTATTAATAAAGTACTCTCTGTATTAATAAAGTACTCACTGTATTAATAAAGTACTCTCTCTATTAATAAAGTACTCGCTGTATTAATAAAGTACTCACTGTATTAATAAAGTACTCTCTGTATTAATAAGGTACTCTGTATAAATAAAGTACTCTCTGTATTAATAAAGTACTCTCTGTATTAATAAAGTACTCTCTGTATTAATAAAGTACTCACTGTATTAATAAAGTACTCTTTGTATTAATAAAGTACTCTCTGTATTAATAAAGTACTCTGTATTAATAAAGTACTCTCTGTATTAATAAAGTACTCACTGTATTAATAAAGTACTCTCTGTATTAATAAAGTACTCTCTGTATTAATAAGGTACTCTGTATTAATAAAGTACTCTCTGTATTAATAAAGTACTCTCTGTATTAATAAGGTACTCTCTGTATTAATAAGGTACTCTGTATTAATAAAGTACTCGCTGTATTAATAAAGTACTCTCTGTATTAATAAAGTACTCTCTGTATTAATAAGGTCCTCTGTATTAATAAGGTACTCTGTATTAATAAAGTACTCTCTGTATTAATAAGGTACTCTCTGTATTAATAAAGTACTCGCTGTATTAATAAAGTACTCTCTGTATTAATAAGGTACTCTCTGTATTAATAAAGTACTCGCTGTATTAATAAGGTACTCTGTATTAATAAAGTACTCTCTGTATTAATAAGGTACTCTCTGTATTAATAAAGTACTCTCTGTATTAATAAAGTACTCTCTGTATTAATAAGGTACTCGCTGTATTAATAAGGTACTCTGTATTAATAAAGTACTCTCTGTATTAATAAGGTACTCTCTGTATTAATAAGGTACTCTGTATTAATAAAGTACTCTCTGTATTAATAAAGTACTCTGTATTAATAAAGTACTCTCTGTATTAATAAGGTACTCTGTATTAATAAAGTCCTCTCTGTATTAATAAAGTACTCTGTATTAATAAGGTACTCTGTATTAATAAAGTACTCTCTGTATTAATAAAGTACTCTCTGTATTAATAAAGTACTCTGTATTAATAAGGTACTCTGTATTAATAAAGTACTCTCTGTATTAATAAGGTACTCTGTATTAATAAAGTCCTCACAGACCTCTGGGCTCCAGAAGCTTCTCTGCTGGAGGATCTGCTGGGGCCAGAAAATAATGGATTATTTAAGCATTTGTTTTTTGTATTGATGCATTTTTGCATCTGAAAAAGCGAAGGGCATAAACCTGCTGATGACATATTCACCTCACGTGTTGTTGTTTATTCATGAGGCGGTTCGGCTTCACTGATCAGCCTGCAGTGGCCTCCTGCTCTCTTTATTTATTTAAAAATAAATATTCTATATTTAATAGAATATTCAATATAGAATATTTCTCCTGAGACACAAACCCATTCCACGATGTACTTCTGTTGTTTGCTGACACGTCACGGCTGCTTCGTGAAAAACAACAACTCAAAACTCAAAAGATCTCAAGGACTTTTTCCACCTACGGAACATCTCAAAGATCCGGCACATCCTGTCTCAAAGTGATGCAGAAACATTGATCCACGCATTTGTTACTTCAAGACTGGATTACTGTAACTCCGTATTATCAGGCTGCTCCGGAAAGTCCCTTGGGTCTCTCCAGCTGATCCAGAATGCTGCAGCTCGTGTACTAACAAGGACTCGGAAGAGAGATCACATTACTCCTGTACTAGCTGCTCTCCACTGGCTTCCTGTGAGATCGAGAATCATATTTAAAATCCTCCTCCTCACCTACAAAGCCTTAACTGGTGATGCACCATCATATCTTAAGGAGCTCATAGTACCATATTACCCCACTAAAGAACTCATAGTACCATATTACCCCATTAGAGAGCTCATAGTACCATATTACCCCACTAGAGAGCTCATAGTACCATATTACCCCATTAGAGAGCTCATAGTACCATATTACCCCACTAGAGAGCTCATAGTACCTTATTACCCCACTAGAGCGCTCATAGTACCATATTACCCCACTAGAGGGCTCATAGTACCATATTACCCCACTAGAGCGCTCATAGTACCATATTACCCCACTAGAGAGCTCATAATACCATATTACCCCACTAGAGGGCTCATAGTCCCATATTACCCCACTAGAGCTCATAGTACCATATTACCCCACTAGAGAGCTCATAGTACCATATTACCCCACTAGAGAGCTCATAGTACCATATTACCCCACTAGAGCGCTCATAGTACCATATTACCCCACTAGAGAGTTTATAGTACCATATTACCCCACTAGAGCGCTCATAGTACCATATTACCCCACTAGAGAGCTCATAATACCATATTACCCCACTAGAGGGCTCATAGTCCCATATTACCCCACTAGAGCTCATAGTACCATATTACCCCACTAGAGAGCTCATAGTACCATATTACCCCACTAGAGAGCTCATAGTACCATATTACCCCACTAGAGCGCTCATAGTACCATATTACCCCACTAGAGAGCTTATAGTACCATATTACCCCACTAGAGCGCTCATAGTACCATATTACCCCACTAGAGCGCTCATAGTACCATATTACCCCACTAGAGAGCTTATAGTACCATATTACCCCACTAGAGAGCTCATAGTACCATATTACCCCCACTAGAGGGCTCATAGTACCATATTACCCCACTAGAGCGCTCATAGTACCATATTACCCCACTAGAGCGCTCATAGTACCATATTACCCCACTAGAGAGCTCATAGTGCCATATTACCCCACTAGAGCGCTCATAGTACCATATTACCCCACTAGAGCGCTCATAGTACCATATTACCCCACTAGAGAGCTCATAATACCATATTACCCCACTAGAGGGCTCATAGTCCCATATTACCCCACTAGAGCTCATAGTACCATATTACCCCACTAGAGAGCTCATAGTACCATATTACCCCACTAGAGCGCTCATAGTACCATATTACCCCACTAGAGAGCTCATAGTGCCATATTACCCCACTAGAGCGCTCATAGTACCATATTACCCCACTAGAGCGCTCATAGTACCATATTACCCCACTAGAGAGCTCATAATACCATATTACCCCACTAGAGGGCTCATAGTCCCATATTACCCCACTAGAGCTCATAGTACCATATTACCCCACTAGAGAGCTCATAGTACCATATTACCCCACTAGAGGGCTCATAGTCCCATATTACCCCACTAGAGCTCATAGTACCATATTACCCCACTAGAGGGCTCATAGTACCATATTACCCCACTAGAGCGCTCATAGTACCATATTACCCCACTAGAGAGCTCATAATACCATATTACCCCACTAGAGGGCTCATAGTCCCATATTACCCCACTAGAGCTCATAGTACCATATTACCCCACTAGAGAGCTCATAGTACCATATTACCCCACTAGAGCGCTCATAGTACCATATTACCCCACTAGAGAGCTCATAGTACCATATTACCCCCACTAGAGCGCTCATAGTACCATATTACCCCACTAGAGAGCTTATAGTACCATATTACCCCACTAGAGCGCTCATAGTACCATATTACCCCACTAGAGCGCTCATAGTACCATATTACCCCACTAGAGAGCTTATAGTACCATATTACCCCACTAGAGAGCTCATAGTACCATATTACCCCACTAGAGGGCTCATAGTACCATATTACCCCACTAGAGCGCTCATAGTACCATATTACCCCACTAGAGCGCTCATAGTACCATATTACCCCACTAGAGAGCTCATAGTGCCATATTACCCCACTAGAGCGCTCATAGTACCATATTACCCCACTAGAGCGCTCATAGTACCATATTACCCCACTAGAGAGCTCATAGTACCATATTACCCCACTAGAGGGCTCATAGTACCATATTACCCCACTAGAGAGCTCATAGTACCATATTACCCCACTAGAGCGCTCATAGTACCATATTACCCCACTAGAGAGCTCATAGTGCCATATTACCCCACTAGAGAGCTCATAGTACCATATTACCCCACTAGAGAGCTCATAGTACCATATTACCCCACTAGAGAGCTCATAGTACCATATTACCCCACTAGAGCTCATAGTACCATATTACCCCACTAGAGAGCTCATAGTACCATATTACCCCACTAGAGAGCTCATAGTACCATATTACCCCACTAGAGAGCTCATAGTACCATATTACCCCACTAGAGCTCATAGTACCATATTACCCCACTAGAGAGCTCATAGTACCATATTACCCCACTAGAGGGCTCATAGTCCCATATTACCCCACTAGAGCTCATAGTCCCATATTACCCCACTAGAGAGCTCATAGTACCATATTACCCCACTAGAGGGCTCATAGTACCATATTACCCCACTAGAGAGCTCATAGTACCATATTACCCCACTAGAGCGCTCATAGTACCATATTACCCCACTAGAGAGCTCATAGTACCATATTACCCCACTAGAGAGCTCATAGTACCATATTACCCCACTAGAGAGCTCATAGTACCATATTACCCCACTAGAGGGCTCATAGTCCCATATTACCCCACTAGAGCTCATAGTACCATATTACCCCACTAGAGCGCTCATAGTACCATATTACCCCACTAGAGAGCTCATAGTACCATATTACCCCACTAGAGAGCTCATAGTACCATATTACCCCACTAGAGCTCATAGTCCCATATTACCCCACTAGAGAGCTCATAGTACCATATTACCCCACTAGAGAGCTCATAGTACCATATTACCCCACTAGAGGGCTCATAGTCCCATATTACCCCACTAGAGCTCATAGTACCATATTACCCCACTAGAGGGCTCATAGTCCCATATTACCCCACTAGAGCTCATAGTACCATATTACCCCACTAGAGAGCTCATAGTACCATATTACCCCACTAGAGGGCTCATAGTCCCATATTACCCCACTAGAGCTCATAGTACCATATTACCCCACTAGAGGGCTCATAGTCCCATATTACCCCACTAGAGAGCTTATAGTCCCATATTACCCCACTAGAGCTCATAGTACCATATTACCCCACTAGAGGGCTCATAGTCCCATATTACCCCACTAGAGAGCTCATAGTCCCATATTACCCCACTAGAGCGTTACGCTCACTGAATGCAGGGTTACTTGTGGTTCCCAGAGTCTTAAAAAGTAGGTTGGGGGCTAGAGCTTTCAGTTATCGGGCTCCTCTTCTGTGGAATCAGCTTCCACTTTCAGTCCGGGGGGCAGACACAGTCACCTCATTTAAGAGTAGACTTAAGACTTTCCTCTTTGAGAGCGCTTATAGTTAGGGCTGTTTCAGGCTTATAGTTAGGGCTGTTTCAGGTTTATAGTTAGGGCTGTTTCAGGCTTATAGTTAGGGCTGTTTCAGGCTTATAGTTAGGGCTGGCTCAGGTTTACCTGGTCCAGCCCCTAGATATGCTGCTATAGGCCTAGACTGCTGGGGGACATCTTAGGATACACTGAGCTCCTCTTCTCTTCCTCTTTCGCTCCTCTTCTCTTCCTCTTTCACTCCTCCTCTCCTCTTCTTTCTCTCCTTCTGGATAAACTATTGTCTCTTCAATGCACATTACTAACTCTACTTTCTTTTTCCATGGATTCATGGCTGCCTGGAACCAGTCCTGCCTGCTGCCATGGCCCTGCTGATGCCCCCCCCCCCCCCTCCTCTCTCCCTCCTTCTGCTTCATGGATCGTGGTTATCTGGATCATGGACCATGCCTACTACTCATTACATGAATAATTTCTGTCATATTCATGTGATGTGCTGTAACTATGTTATTCATTCTGGTCACATGACATCTATTCTTCTGTCCATCAGGAGAGGGATCCTCCTCTGTTGCTCTCCTGAAGGTTCTTCCTTTTTTCCCTGTGAAAGGGTTTTTATATCTTTTTAGGGGAGTTGTTCCTGATCCGATGTGAGGTCCCGGGACAGGATGTTATGTTACAGACTGTAAAGCTCTCTGAGGATAACTTGTATTTGTGATGTTGGGCTGTATAAAATAAACTGAATTGAATTGAATTGAAAGCTGCATTCTCTCTCCTGACCACCAGGGGGCGACTCCTCTGGTTGTATAGAAGTCTATGCTTCATGTGTTAAAGCTGCATTCTCTCTCCTGACCACCAGGGGGCGACTCCTCTGGTTGTATAGAAGTCTATGCTTCATGTGTTAAAACTGCATATAAACCATTTAATTCATACATGTAACTCCACAAAGGCCTCAACGGGTCCATTGGGGGCTTCTGGTCCCCAGCAGAAGAACCACCAGTCTCCCACTCACTCCCAGTGTAATGTTCTCGAGTACATTAGCAGCCTTGTGGCTCTGCATGCATATTATTACAGACGTATTAGTGAAGCAGCTTCCAGCTCCGCCCTGGAACAACATCATGATCATCAATGTTCATGTTCCGATGAACCGTGTGTCCAATAAGGGAACCGGTTTCATCTGGATCAGGGTCATCAGGTCTCCTTTTGTTCCTTTATGTCAGCTCCACTTCTGTGTGTGTGTGTGTGTGTGTGTGTGTGTGTGTGTGTGTGTGTGTGTGTGTGTGTGTGTGTGTGTAAAACTATGACTCTAAAACTATAACTATACAACTAACTATAAAACTATGACTATAAAACTATAACAATAAAACTATAACTATAAAACTATGACTATAAAACGATAACTATAAAACTATGACTATAAAACTATGACTATACAAGTATAACTATGAAACTATAACTGTAACTTTACAACTATAACTATACAACTATAACTATACAACTATGACTATACAACTATAACTATAAAACTATAACTATAAAACTATAACTATATAACTATATAACTATAAAACTATAACTATAACTATACAACTATAACTATACAACTATAACTATACAACTATAACTATATAACTATACAACTATAACTATACAACTATAACTATAAAACTATAACTATATAACTATAAAACTATAACTATACAACTATAACTATAAAACTATAACTGTAAAACTATGACTATATAACTATACAACTATAAAACTATAACTATATAACTATAAAACTATAACTATACAACTATAACTATAAAACTATGACTATACAACTATAACTATATAACTATACAACTATAACTATACAACTATAACTATAAAACTATGACTATTAACAACTATAACTATAAAACTATAACTATATAACTATAAAACTATAACTATAAAACTATGACTATACAACTATAACTATATAACTATAACTATAAAACTATACAACTATAACTATATAACTATAACTATAAAACTATGACTATACAACTATAACTATAAAACTATAACTATATAACTATAAAACTATAACTATAAAACTATGACTATACAACTATAACTATACAACTATAACTATAAAACTATGACTATACAACTATAACTATAAAACTATAACTATATAACTATAAAACTATAACTATACAACTATAACTATAAAACTATGACTATACAACTATAACTATAAAACTATAACTATATAACTATAAAACTATAACATGCTTCTCAGGGGTCAGACGTGTCTCATTAACTTCAGGGATTCTTTAGATTCATTCTGGAAAAAAAACATCTGTGAACTTTTTAAACTGGGTTTATTGTAATTTTAGTGACACCGTACAATACACACAAACCACTACACACATAAATATGTAAACCTTTGTACAGACAAGGAACAACAACAATACGTGTGTGAGACATCATAATAAAACACATTAATAAGGAACATAACGGGGGAGATTGTTCATGTGGCTCTTTGCAAGGATTGTATGGAGAAAGAAATGTCCACATTTCAGCGTGAGCCGATATTAATAATTTACCCTCCGCCCTCATTTTCTGTCCTCAGATGAATGAATATCTTTCCAGACTTTAAGTCCTTTTGCTCCCAAAGCCCAGGAAACTTATTTAAGATGAAAACAAAGTTAGAACAGATTTGTGTGAATAAAACATGTTTTGAAGACATGGAGTCTTTGTTGTCCAACATTTCTCACACAGAAATACATCATTATGTTATTTGTTCTCGCCCTAAATCCAGCGGTTGTCAGTCGGGCGTCGACCAGAACAAGACGCACATTGCTGAGCTTCCTGTTGTGATGGCGAGCCGGCGTCTCGTTAACGTGATGAACGACCAGCTGGAGACAGACGCACAAACGAACACGTAGGAATACGTCTCTGATGCTGAGATGAATCCTGATGCGCTGAACCGCTGAAGCTGAAATATTAAACTGCTAGAACTGCATTCAGGAGCTGAAGGTCATCGTTTGAGACGCTGAACTTGAATAATGTTGAAATGAATTGACTGAAATGGCTAAAAGAAATATAAGCAACAACATTCAGGGGAATACATGAATAAATCTAAATAATAAATGAATAAAGAGCAGAACAGTTTGCTATTTGAATGGTTTCTGCTGCTGAAAGTATGCAGAACTAGAACAAGTACTAGTACTTTGTACTTAACACAGATATTAAAACAATGAACTCTCAAATACAACAAAAACTAACAGAGAACTAACAGCTTCTTCAACTCAAACATCTAAATCACTGCAGTCAGAACATGTTATTTATTCTCTCTCCTCTCTGTCAGGTGTCATCAGCATCTTCTCGTCCTCCTCCTCGTCCTCCTCCTCGTCCTCGTCCTCGTCCTCGTCCTCCTCGTCCTCCTCGTCCTCCTCCTCGTCCTCCTTGTCCTCCTCCTCGTCCTCCTTGTCCTCGTCCTCGTCCTCCTCATCCTCCTCGTCCTCCTCGTCCTCGTCCTCCTCGTCCTCCTTGTCCTCCTCGTCTTCGTCCTCCTCCTCGTCCTCCTCCTCGTCCTCCTCCTCGTCCTCCTCGTCCTCCTCGTCCTCGTCCTCCTCGTCCTCCTCGTCTTCGTCCTCCTCCTCGTCCTCCTCCTCGTCCTCTTCCTCGTCCTCCTCGTCCTCGTCCTCCTCGTCCTCGTCCTCCTCGTCCTCCTCGTCCTCGTCCTCGTCCTCCTCGTCCTCGTCCTCCTCGTCCTCCTCCTCCTCGTCCTCCTCGTCCTCGTCCTCGTCCTCCTCGTCCTCCTCGTCTTCGTCCTCCTCCTCCTCCTCCTCCTCGTCCTCCTCCTCGTCCTCCTGCTCGTCCTCCTCCTCGTCCTCCTCCTCGTCCTCTTCCTCGTCCTCCTCCTCGTCCTCGTCCTCTTCCTCGTCCTCCTCCTCGTCCTAGGTTTTCTAAAGGGACCCTGGTGCTCAGAGACACTACCTCTTTAGTCCACAGGGGGCGCCAGAACCAACACTACCTCTTTAGTCCACAGGGGGCGCCAGAACCAACACTACCTCTTTAGTCCACAGGGGGCACCAGAACCAACACTACCTCTTTAGTCCACAGGGGGCGCCAGAACCAACACTACCTCTTTAGTCCACAGGGGGCGCCAGAACCAACACTACCTCTTTAGTCCACAGGGGGCGCCAGAACCAACACTACCTCTTTAGTCCACAGGGGGCACTAGAACCAACACTACCTCTTTAGTCCACAGGGGGCACTAGAACCAACACTACCTCTTTAGTCCACAGGGGGCGTCAGAACCAACACTACCTCTTTAGTCTACAGGGGGCGTCAGAACCAACACTACCTCTTTAGTCCACAGGGGGCACCAGAACCAACACTACCTCTTTAGTCCACAGGGGGCGTCAGAACCAACACTACCTCTTTAGTCCACAGGGGGCGTCAGAACCAACACTACCTCTTTAGTCCACAGGGGGCGCCAACACTAAAGGAAAGTTCATCATAGGAACTTTTAAATGAATTCCAATCAACACATTTTGAGACACATTTGGGATCTAAACTATCGTTACTGTATTGAAGCTGTACAGTAAGTACACCTCTGGGTTCTACTGTGGGTTCTACTGTGGGTTCTACTGTGGGTTCTACTCTGGGTTCTCCAGTAGCGAGCTTGTGTCAAAGAGCACCACATGAACTGAAACCTGTCTCAATCCATTCCAGGAAGCGTGATCACAACTTAACTTATGTGCTTTAATAACACACCATCAACTTAAGTTATGTGCTTTAATCAAACACCATCAACTTAAGTTATGTGCTTTAATCAAACACCATCAACTTAAGTTATGTGCTTTAATAACACACCATCAACTTAAGTTATGTGCTTTAATAACACACCATCAACTTAAGTTATGTGCTTTAATAACACACCATCAACTTAAGTTATGTGCTTTAATAAAACACCATCAACTTAAGTTATGTGCTTTAATAAAACACCATCAACTTAAGTTATGTGCTTTAATAAAACACCATCAACTTAAGTTATGTGCTTTAATAAAACACCATCAACTTAAGTTATGTGCTTTAATAACACACCATCAACTTAAGTTATGTGCTTTAATAAAACACCATCAATTTAAGTTATGTGCTTTAATAACACACCATCAACTTAAGTTATGTGCTTTAATAAAACACCATCAACTTAAGTTATGTGCTTTAATAAAACACCATCAATTTAAGTTATGTGCTTTAATAACACACCATCAACTTAAGTTATGTGCTTTAATAAAACACCATCAACTTAAGTTATGTGCTTTAATAAAACACCATCAACTTAAGTTATGTGCTTTAATAGCACACCATCAACTTAAGTTATGTGCTTTAATAAAACACCATCAACTTAAGTTATGTGCTTTAATAAAACACCATCAACTTAAGTTATGTGCTTTAATAAAACACCATCAATTTAAGTTATGTGCTTTAATAACACACCATCAACTTAAGTTATGTGCTTTAATAACACACCATCAACTTAAGTTATGTGCTTTAATAAAACACCATCAATTTAAGTTATGTGCTTTAATAACACACCATCAACTTAAGTTATGTGCTTTAATAAAACACCATCAACTTAAGTTATGTGCTTTAATAAAACACCATCAATTTAAGTTATGTGCTTTAATAACACACCATCAACTTAAGTTATGTGCTTTAATAAAACACCATCAACTTAAGTTATGTGCTTTAATAAAACACCATCAACTTAAGTTATGTGCTTTAATAGCACACCATCAACTTAAGTTATGTGCTTTAATAAAACACCATCAACTTAAGTTATGTGCTTTAATAAAACACCATCAACTTAAGTTATGTGCTTTAATAGCACACCATCAACTTAAGTTATGTGCTTTAATAAAACACCATCAATTTAAGTTATGTGCTTTAATAACACACCATCAACTTAAGTTATGTGCTTTAATAAAACACCATCAACTTAAGTTATGTGCTTTAATAAAACACCATCAACTTAAGTTATGTGCTTTAATAGCACACCATCAACTTAAGTTATGTGCTTTAATAACACACCATCAACTTAAGTTATGTGCTTTAATAACACACCATCAACTTAAGTTATGTGCTTTAATAAAACACCATCAACTTAAGTTATGTGCTTTAATAGCACGCTGCTTCCTTCAGTGTGTGCAGCTGTTCACAGCTTTCAAAAACAGAAAAAGATAACGACTGGAAAAAGATAAGCAACCCAACTGTTCTGGTAAAACCAACAGAGCTGATCTTGTGAAATGAGGACCGGGAGGCGGAGCCAAACACACAGGAGCTGCTGGAGGGCGGAGCCTCTGAGCCGGAGCTCCTCCTCCCGGCGCTGTCATTCATTTCCTGTGCGACAGCAGCGGATTACTTCCTGTGCTGGAACACAAACATGGGGCCGAGGCGTGGAACCTTCTTCCCTCCAGTCAATAATCTGCAGCGCGTTAATTACAAACTGATAAGCAACTTAGAGCGCGTCCGGGAGAGAGAGAGATAAGAGCAGCGCCATAAAGCCCCATCGCCGCAAAGCACGCTGGGTAACGACTTATTGATCATTATCTTAATTAAACCAGGCAAAACCATTTCATTCACGAGAGAACTTGATTCTCACACGGCCTGTGTTTGTTGGCTCCATCCCACTGATAGCATTATGAAGCTCGTCTCCTTTAATTTGCGTGAACAACAACAAATAAAGCTCCTGATGGGCGACTCATCCTGATGGACGACAACACAACAGATTACATTCTTAATCCTTCTGGAACGATAACGAGCCGGCAGTGAAGGGTTCTGTGTTCACATCCCTCAGGGAGCTTTACATGAACGCTCTGCTTCCAGCTGCTGGGTCTCAGTGATAATCAGACAAAGCAACACATGATTTATGATCAACATAAATTATTTATGATCAACATAAATTATTTATGATCAACATAAATTATTTATGATCAACATAAATTATTTATGATCACGCTGCAGACTCACTTCTGCTTCACTGAACTCCTTGGAGAGAGTTTATGTCTGTTTCACCTCACGATCCCTCTGAATTCTGCAATACACACACACACACACACACACACACACACACACACACACACACACACACACACACACACACACTCATGACGATACACGCTGGTTTGTGGACGTTCTGAAGCCTCCAGTTCGGCGTCTTGGCCGTCGCCATCTTGTTTTTTTTCAACCAGGGAACAGGAAGTGACCATATTTGTATCAGTTTCTATAGACTTCTATACAACCAGAGGAGTCGCCCCCTGGTGGTCAGGAGAGAGAATGCAGCTTTAACACATGAAGCATAGACTTCTATACAACCAGAGGAGTCGCCCCCTGGTGGTCAGGAGAGAGAATGCAGCTTTAACACATGAAGCATAGACTTCTATACAACCAGAGGAGTCGCCCCCTGGTGGTCAGGAGAGAGAATGCAGCTTTAACACATGAAGCATAGACTTCTATACAACCAGAGGAGTCGCCCCCTGGTGGTCAGGAGAGAGAATGCAGCTTTAACACATGAAGCATAGACTTCTATACAACCAGAGGAGTCGCCCCCTGGTGGTCAGGAGAGAGAATGCAACTTTAACACATGAAGCATAGACTTCTATACAACCAGAGGAGTCGCCCCCTGGTGGTCAGGAGAGAGAATGCAGCTTTAACATGAAGACTTCATTTAAAAGAACCGGAGGTTGACCTATACTGGTCTCCTCCCCCCCATGTTTAACATCACATAGCAATGAATTGTGGGTAATTCCCTCAGGCAGTCAGCAGAAAAGCGGGCTTGTGGAAAGGGTTCATAAAGGGCTGAAACGCGGTGACGCAGGACTCTGATCCGGAGCAGCGCTGACTCACCGCTCACAGACTCTGAGTTGATCTGCTGGAATCCTCAAAGTCAAGAAGAGAACTCAAGTTGTTCTGAGCGGCTCGTCTGGAAGGGCAATCGCTCAGAAGAACCAACAACCACACGGCGTCACACTCGATTTCACACAAACATGTCAAACAGCTGATTAAAAAACATTCTGACTCCTTCACTTCAGACCCAGGAGGGTTCCGACGTTCCAGGTCTTTATTTTTCTCTTTTCCAGGTTTCACAAGAGGAAGCATGTTTTATTTTGACATATTTATACATTTACATATTTACACAGTTCCACCTCAAACATGAGTTTCTCACACGGCTGCTGATCTGAATATCACAAAGAATGAGATGAGTTGTTAATAATGAACTCAGATACTGAGAGAAGTCATCAGAAAGCAGATTATTGTTAGTTGTGTTTGCTTATAGTTTCAGAAGCTTCATGGGGGATTTATGGAGCTAAAAGAGAAAGAAGAACAAACTAAGAGACTAAGAAAAACTTCTAGAATAACTAAACAATACAATTTATGAATAGAATAAGTGAATAACATCAGATGAATATCTCCTATAGTAGAAGTGTCTTCATAGGGAGA
>JBAMJR010000118.1:807500-852500 GCA_038501785.1 Myoxocephalus aenaeus
CATAAAGGAACACTTCATCCTTCAGTTTATCATAAACATTCATCATCAACACATAAAGGAACACTTCATCCTTCAGTTTATCATAAACATTCATCATCAACACATAAAGGAACACTTCATCCTTCAGTTTATCATTAACATTCATCATCAACACATAAAGGAACACTTCATCCTTCAGTTTATCACTAACATTCATCATCAACACATAAAGGAACACTTCATCCTTCAGTTTATCACTAACATTCATCATCAACACATAAAGGAACACTTCATCCTTCAGTTTATCACTAACATTCATCAACACATAAAGGAACACTTCATCCTTCAGTTTATCACTAACATTCATCATCACATAAAGGAACACTTCATCCTTCAGTTTATCATAAACATTCATCAACACATAAAGGAACACTTCATCCTTCAGTTTATCATTAACATTCATCATCAACACATAAAGGAACACTTCATCCTTCAGTTTATCACTAACATTCATCATCAACACATAAAGGAACACTTCATCCTTCAGTTTATCACTAACATTCATCAACACATAAAGGAACACTTCATCCTTCAGTTTATCATTAACATTCATCATCAACACATAAAGGAACACTTCATCCTTCAGTTTATCATTAACATTCATCATCAACACATAAAGGAACACTTCATCCTTCAGTTTATCATAAACAAACCTGAGGAGTTGTTTCCTGTAGAGGTGAAGTTTATTTTTTAATATCTGTAATAATTGTGAAATAAAACGCGTTGCTGGACTTCAGGATGAAAAATGATGATCAACCTTCTGAAGATATGAAACGTTGAATGAAACGTTGAGTCAGCAGCTTAACGTATTAAAAATGTGATGCATATATAATTTCCTTTTCTCCATGTTTTTCTGATCCAAAGATAATATTGAATGTATGAGTAATTTAATTAAACTTAATGGTCAAGTTTAAATTAAAACTATTTTTAACTCTCGCAGCACGACTCTAATGTCCGTTTAATTGGAACACGCGTGTTCTAGATCCTCTCTCCTCTTTCCTCACTCTGCGTTTCTCGTTCTTCACTACGAGAACAAAGAGTGATCTGCTCTCAGGACGACAACGTGATGCGTTCAGGAGACGACGAGACGAACGGACATCTGAGTGATGAACGACCTGCAGAGACACGGAGTCTCATTTCAATGTCTACTCTGTTCATCCAGTCACCTCCACCAGTCACCAGTCACCTCCACCAGTCACCAGTCACCTCCACCAGTCACCTCCACCAGTCACCTCCACCAGTCACCTCCACCTCCACCAGTCACCTCCACCTACACCAGTCACCTCCACCTCCACCAGTCACCTCCACCTCCACCTCCACCAGTCACCTCCACCAGTCACCAGTCACCTCCACCAGTCACCTCCACCAGTCACCAGTCACCTCCACCAGTCACCAGTCACCTCCACCAGTCACCTCCACCTCCACCAGTCACCTCCACCAGTCACCAGTCACCTCCACCAGTCACCTCCACCAGTCACCTCCACCTCCACCAGTCACCAGTCACCTCCACCAGTCACCTCCACCTCCACCAGTCACCTCCACCAGTCACCAGTCACCTCCACCAGTCACCTCCACCAGTCACCAGTCACCTCCACCAGTCACCAGTCACCTCCACCAGTCACCTCCACCAGTCACCAGTCACCTCCACCAGTCACCAGTCACCTCCACCAGTCACCTCCACCAGTCACCTCCACCTCCACCAGTCACCAGTCACCTCCACCAGTCACCTCCACCTCCACCAGTCACCTCCACCTCCACCAGTCACCAGTCACCTCCACCAGTCACCAGTCACCTCCACCAGTCACCTCCACCTCCACCAGTCACCTCCACCAGTCACCTCCACCTCCACCAGTCACCAGTCACCTCCACCAGTCACCAGTCACCTCCACCAGTCACCTCCACCTCCACCAGTCACCTCCACCAGTCACCTCCACCTCCACCAGTCACCTCCACCAGTCACCAGTCTCCTCCACCAGTCACCTCCACCAGTCACCAGTCACCTCCACCAGTCACCTCCACCTCCACCAGTCACCTCCACCAGTCACCAGTCACCTCCACCAGTCACCTCCACCAGTCACCTCCACCTCCACCAGTCACCTCCACCAGTCACCTCCACCTCCACCAGTCACCTCCACCAGTCACCTCCACCTCCACCAGTCACCTCCACCAGTCACCTCCACCTCCACCAGTCACCTCCACCAGTCACCTCCACCAGTCACCTCCACCTCCACCAGTCACCTCCACCAGTCACCTCCACCAGTCACCTCCACCTCCACCAGTCACCTCCACCAGTCACCTCCACCAGTCACCTCCACCTCCACCAGTCACCTCCACCAGTCACCAGTCACCTCCACCAGTCACCTCCACCAGTCTCCTCCACCAGTCACCTCCACCTCCACCAGTCACCTCCACCAGTCACCTCCACCTCCACCAGTCACCTCCACCTCCACCAGTCACCTCCACCAGTCACCTCCACCAGTCACCTCCACCTCCACCAGTCACCTCCACCAGTCACCAGTCACCTCCACCAGTCACCTCCACCAGTCTCCTCCACCAGTCACCTCCACCTCCACCAGTCACCTCCACCAGTCACCAGTCACCTCCACCAGTCACCTCCACCAGTCTCCTCCACCAGTCACCTCCACCTCCACCAGTCACCTCCACCAGTCACCTCCACCTCCACCAGTCACCTCCACCTCCACCAGTCACCTCCACCAGTCACCTCCACCAGTCACCTCCACCTCCACCAGTCACCTCCACCAGTCACCAGTCACCTCCACCAGTCACCTCCACCAGTCACCTCCACCTCCACCAGTCACCTCCACCTCCACCAGTCACCTCCACCAGTCACCTCCACCAGTCACCAGTCACCTCCACCAGTCACCTCCACCAGTCACCAGTCACCTCCACCAGTCACCTCCACCAGTCACCTCCACCTCCACCAGTCACCTCCACCTCCACCAGTCACCTCCACCAGTCACCTCCACCTCCACCAGTCACCTCCACCAGTCACCAGTCACCTCCACCAGTCACCTCCACCAGTCACCTCCACCTCCACCAGTCACCTCCACCAGTCACCAGTCACCTCCACCAGTCACCTCCACCAGTCTCCTCCACCAGTCACCTCCACCAGTCACCTCCACCTCCACCAGTCACCTCCACCAGTCACCAGTCACCTCCACCAGTCACCTCCACCTCCACCAGTCACCTCCACCAGTCACCTCCACCAGTCACCAGTCACCTCCACCAGTCACCTCCACCAGTCACCTCCACCAGTCACCAGTCTCCTCCACCAGTCACCTCCACCTCCACCAGTCACCTCCACCTCCACCAGTCACCTCCACCCTGTGTGTTCTGTGTGTTCTGTGTGTTCTGTGTCTGCGTCTCTGTTCTGTAATCAGATTCATTAACCATCACATGTTGCTCCATGTGACTCAACCTCTTCAGAGCGCACAGAGAGGTTGATTCCATCGGGTCTCATTAGGTCTCATTTCCTTCCATGACTTCCTTCAAGCTTCTCCTCGTCTCTCACAGGAACCTCAGAGCATGAGGAACAGTGCTGATCATGTTCAACATGTCTCAACCAAACACATCCAGCAAACTGCCCGAGCTTCTATTCCGCTGTGTTATTAAGTGACTTCATCCTTTAGAGATTTATTCATCCTGAGTCTCCATGAGATACGACGTCATGCAACAGCTGCCATGCAACGTGGGATGCGACAAATACAACGTCACAGAATGTTGAAACATGTCAGTAAAACAGGAGCATGAGAAAATGACTCGACTCCTCTGGTTGTATAGAAGTCTATGCTTCATGTGTTAAAGCTGCATTCTCTCTCCTGGCCACCAGGGGGTAACTCCTCTGGTTGTATAGAAGTATATACAACCAGAAGTCTATACAACTGATCTTCATAGTGTTTACAAACCCTATGAAGATCAGTTCAGGATCCCTTTAAATATCGACTTAACAATCATCAACACTTAAATGAATAACTTCATGAAAAACATAATTCACGATTATATTTCCTCCAAACATTACTGTGTGAACGTGATTTCTTAGAAACATTGTTGCTTTTTTAAATGTATTTGTTGATGTTTGATGAAGAGCAGAAAGGTGTAGAGCTCGTGTGATGGACAACACTCCTCACTCCTCACTCCTCACTCCTCACTCCTCACTCCTCACTCCTCACACCTCACATCTCACTCCTCACACCTCACACCTCACACCTCACTCCTCACTCCTCACACCTCACATCTCACTCCTCACACCTCACACCTCACTCCTCACACCTCACATCTCACTCCTCACACCTCACACCTCACTCCTCACTCCTCACTCCTCACTCCTCACACCTCACACCTCACACCTCACATCTCACTCCTCACACCTCACACCTCACTCCTCACTCCTCACACCTCACATCTCACTCCTCACACCTCACACCTCACATCTCACTCCTCACATCTCACTCCTCACTCCTCACACCTCACACCTCACTCCTCACACCTCACTCCTCACTCCTCACACCTCACACCTCACTCCTCACACCTCACATCTCACTCCTCACATCTCACTCCTCACTCCTCACTCCTCACACCTCA
This sequence comes from Myoxocephalus aenaeus, assembly GCA_038501785.1. Classification (NCBI taxonomy): domain Eukaryota; kingdom Metazoa; phylum Chordata; class Actinopteri; order Perciformes; family Cottidae; genus Myoxocephalus; species Myoxocephalus aenaeus. The sequence goes on from JBAMJR010000118.1 coordinate 812,142, forward strand.
CTCCTCACACCTCACTCCTCACACCTCACTCCTCACACCTCACTCCTCACTCCTCACACCTCACTCCTCACACCTCACACCTCACACCTCACACCTCACTCCTCACACCTCACTCCTCACACCTCACATCTCACTCCTCACATCTCACTCCTCACACCTCAATCATCACACCTCACTCCTCACACCTCACTCCTCACACCTCACTCCTCACTCCTCACACCTCACTACTCACATCTCACTCCTCACACCTCACACCTCACTCCTCACTCCTCACACCTCACTCCTCACATCTCACTCCTCACACCTCACTCCTCACTCCTCACCCTCCAGGTCCAGCAGGGCTCTACTCCCTCAGAGGCCGGTTCCCTCTCTGCTCCACACACACTGATGGAGGACGTCCTGTCATCACTGCCATGTAATCGGATCAGTACCGGCCTCTGTTCAGCACCTCGCTGCAGTGGAGAGCAGGGTCGTCCTTCAATCAGAGGATCGGTGGTTTGATCCCCGGCTCTGCTATCTCCATGTCTCCTGTAGCGGAGTACGGGTCCATAAATATATTTTCTTTGTCTATTTAAAATGGTATATATATATATATATATATATATATATATATATATATATATATATATATATATATATATATAAACTCAAAAATGAAGAAAAAAAAATATATATATATATAAACTCCAAAAATATAATATATATAAATTTATTTATATATAAAACAATTTGTATCTATATAATTAATAATATAATAATATATTATGATGAATAAAAACATAAAAGATTTTAATAGATTATATATATATATAATTCTTAACAAATAATATATATATATATATATATATATATATATATATATATATATATATATATATATTTATATATATAAACTCCAAAAAAAGAACAAATATATATATATATAAATATATTTTTTGGGGTATATATATATATATATATATATATATATATATATATATATATATATATATATATATATATCATTCTAAATATATCCATCCATCCATCCATTATCATCCTCTTATCCGGTCGGGTCGCGGTGGCAGCAGGTTCAGCAGGCCGACCCAGACTTCCCTCTCACCCGCAACACTTTCCAGCTCATTCTGGGATCCCGAGGCGTTCCAAGGCCAGCCGGGAGATATAATCCCTCCAGCGTGTCCTGGGTCTTCCCCGGGGTCTCCTACCAGTTGGACGTGCCTGGAAAACCTCTAATGGGAGGCGTCCAGGAGGCATCCTGACTAGATGCTGAACACCTCAGCTGACTCCTTTAGACACGAAGGAGCAGCGACTCGACTCCAAGCTCCTCCTGATGTCCGAGCTCCTTACTCTATCTCTAAGGCTGAGCCCTACAGAGGAAACTCATCAAAAAATTAGAGGGAACATTGCTTCCGACCACAGCTCCTAGCGGCCACAATAGAGGCTTTGAACACGGTCCACTCGGATTCCATGTCCCCAGCCTCCCTCGGGATCTGTGAGAGGCTCTTCCGGAGGTGGGAGTTGAGGACCTCCCGGACAGGATCCTCTGCCAGACGTTCCCAGTTCACCCTCACTACACGTTTGGGCTTGCCAGGTCTTTCTAGCCGACTCCCCCGCCATCTGATCCAACTCACCACCAGGTGGTGATCAGTTGACAGCTCTGCTCCTCTCTTCACCCGAGTGTCCAAGACATACGGCCGCAGATCAGATGATACGATTACAAAGTCGATCATTGATCTCCGGCCTAAGGTGCCAAGTACACTTTCTCTGTCATTGCCCACGTGAGCGTTGAAGTCTCCCAGGAGAACTATGGAGTCGGCAGGCGGGGCCCTTTCCAGGACCCCTCCCACCGACTCCAAGAAGGCCGGATACTCTGAAATGCTGTTCGGTGCATAAGCACAAACAACAGTCAGAGCCTTACTCCCCCAACCCGTAGGCGCAGGGAGGCGACCCTCTCGTTCTCCGGGGAAAACTCCAACATAGCGGCGCTCAGCCGGGGGCTCGTGAGTATCCCCACTCCCGCCCGGCGCCTCTCACCCTGGGCAACTCCAGAAAAGGACAAAGTCCAACCCTTCTCCAGGAGCTTGGTTCCAGAGCCCGTGCTGTGCGTGGAGGTGAGCCCAACTATATCTAGCTGGTACCGCTCCACCTCCTGCACCAGCTCCGGCTCTTTCCCTGCTAGCGAGGTGACGTTCCACGTTCTAAATATATATAAACTCAAAAAAGAAAGAAAAAGAATAAAAAGATGTATATATTCAGATATCCTCCACCTGCTCTCTGGAATGCAGTGAACAGCTGGGCTCAGAAAGATAATTCATAACCTGGCGCTGTGTCTGCAGGACAACATGCAGAGGCCTTGATGTTCTTCCAGAGGAACCCTAACCCTTCCACAGAGGAACCCTAACCCTTCCACAGAGGAACCCTAACCTCCACTGAATCTCCTTCAACGCCCCGGGTCACGGCTCTCTGTTACGCAACGCTTCACCGTGACCAGCTCCAAATCCACCAACCAGCATGATGGAGACATGTGGACCAGTGATGAGAATCCGGGTTCTCCGGGTTCTCCGGGTTCTCCACCAGCAGCACCGATGACATCATTGATCTGCGTTCTGGAACGTTCTGAAAGGCCAGTAAAGAGTGAGTGTTCAGTCACATGACCCGGACAGGAAGGAGTACGTGTTCAGTCACATGACCCGGACAGGAAGGAGTACGTGTTCAGTCACATGACCCGGACAGGAAGGAGTACGTGTTCAGTCACATGACCCGGACAGGAAGGAGTAAGTGTTCAGTCACATGACCCGGAGAGAGGAGCAGAGGAACCTCATGAGAGCAGAGGAACCTCTGTGAGAGCAGAGGAACCTCATGAGCGCAGAGGAACCTTGTGAGAGCAGAGGAACCTCTATGAGAGCAGAGGAACCTTGTGAGAGCAGAGGAACCTCTGTGAGAGCAGAGGAACCTCATGAGAGCAGAGGAACCTTGTGAGAGCAGAGGAACCTCTATGAGAGCAGAGGAACCTTGTGAGAGCAGAGGAACCTCTGTGAGAGCAGAGGAACCTCATGAGAGCAGAGGAACCTCTATGAGAGCAGAGGAACCTCTGTGAGAGCCGAGGAACCTCTATGAGAGCAGAGGAACCTCTATGAGACCAGAGGAACCTTGTGAGAGCAGAGGAACCTCTATGAGAGCAGAGGAACCTCTATGAGAGCAGAGGAACCTTGTGAGAGCAGAGGAACCTCTGTGAGAGCAGAGGAACCTCTATGAGAGCAGAGGAACCTCTGTGAGAGCAGAGGAACCTCTATGAGAGCAGAGGAACCTCTATGAGAGCAGGGGAACCTCTATGAGTCCCACAGCGGGGAAACGTGCTCACGTCACATGGAACCAGGAGACGAGAGCAGAACACGGCGGTTCTGATCCTGGATCAGCCCGATGGAGGCACAGGGATCCTCTGGACCTGATTCAAGAGAACCGTCAGATTCTGATCTCTGCCTGAAGCTCCAGTTCAAACACGAGAAGCAGCCAGCGAGCTTCTGGCAGGAGAACAGAGAGCCTGAAATACATAAATATTACAAGTATGAATAACATCAAGGAGAACGGAGAACCGTCATCTGAGGACGAAACGTCTGCAGGTTAGATATGTGATGTTTGATGATGAGGAAGATGAGGAAGGATCCTTCTGGATACATTGTAGTCTCTTCAATGACATCACTGACTCTCCTTCCTCCTGCAGCCGCTGTGCTTCCTCACCTCAAGTCTCATGATCATGACTGCAGCCAGTCCTGTCTCCTGTCTCCTATCTCCTGTCTCCTACCTCCTATCTCCCGTCTCCTGTCTCCTACCTCCTACCTCCTGTCTCCTGTCTCCTACCTCCTATCTCCTATCTCCTGTCTCCTGTCTCCTACCTCCTATCTCCTACCTCCTACCTCCTACCTCCTACCTCCTGTCTCCTGCCCCCTGTGGACTAAAGAGGTAGTGTTGGTTCTGGCCCTGTGGACTAAAGAGGTAGTGTTGGTTCTAGTGCCCCCTGTGGACTAAAGAGGTAGTGTTGGTTCTGGTGCCCCCTGTGGACTAAAGAGGTAGTGTTGGTTCTGGTGCCCCCTGTGGACTAAAGAGGTAGTGTTGGTTCTGGTGCCCCCTGTGGACTAAAGAGGTAGTGTTGGTTCTGGTGCCCCCTGTGGACTAAAGTAGTAGTGTTGGTTCTGGTGTCCCCTGTGAACTAAAGAGGTAGTGTTGGTTCTGGTGCCCCCTGTGGACTAAAGAGGTAGTGTTGGTTCTGGTGCCCCCTGTAGACTAAAGAGGTAGTGTTGGTTCTGGCGCCCCCTGTGGACTAAAGAGGTAGTGTTGGTTCTGGTGCCCCCTGTGGACTAAAGAGGTAGTGTTGGTTCTGGTGCCCCCTGTGGACTAAAGAGGTAGTGTTGGTTCTGGTGCCCCCTGTGGACTAAAGAGGTAGTGTTGGTTCTAGCGCCCCCTGTGGACTAAAGAGGTAGTGTTGGTTCTAGCGCCCCCTGTGGACTAAAGAGGTAGTGTTGGTTCTGGTGCCCCCTGTTGACTAAAGAGGTAGTGTTGGTTCTGGCGCCCCCTGTGGACTAAAGAGGTAGTGTTGGTTCTGGTGCCCCCTGTGGACTAAAGAGGTAGTGTTGGTTCTGGTGCCCCCTGTGGACTAAAGAGGTAGTGTTGGTTCTGGTGCCCCCTGTGGACTAAAGAGGTAGTGTTGGTTCTGGTGCCCCCTGTGGACTAAAGAGGTAGTGTTGGTTCTAGTGCCCCTTGTGGACTAAAGAGGTAGTGTTGGTTCTGGCGCCCCCTGTGGACTAAAGAGGTAGTGTTGGTTCTGGCGCCCCCTGTGGACTAAAGAGGTAGTGTTGGTTCTGGTGCCCCCTGTGGACTAAAGAGGTAGTGTTGGTTCTAGTGCCCCCTGTGGACTAAAGAGGTAGTGTTGGTTCTGGCGCCCCCTGTGGACTAAAGAGGTAGTGTTGGTTCTGGCGCCCCCTGTGGACTAAAGTGGTAGTGTCTCTGAGCACCAGGGTCCCTTTAGAAAACCTCTCATTTTACTGCAGCAGGTCTGACAGTCTGTCCCCCTCCTTCCTTCCTTCCTTCCTTCCTTCCTTCCTTCCTTCCCCCTTTTCCTCCTCCTTCCTTCCTTCCTTCCTTCCTTCCTTCCTCCCTCCTTCTTTCCTTCCTTCCTTCCTTCCTTCCTTCCCAGTGTTGCCGGTTAGTGAACTTTGATCAATCCCTTCTTTACACTCGTAGTCACATGACGCTCGCTGCCACTTTATTGTTTTATCACTTTATTACTTTAATAAAGAATCTGGAGGAAACTCCTGTAAACGTGTACCACCACAAACATACATTTACCTTACCTGTACCTGTACCTTTACCTGTACCTTTACCTAACCTGAACCTTTACCTGTACCTGTACCTTTACCTGTACCTTTACCTAACCTGAACCTTTACCTGTACCTGTACCTTTACCTTTACCTGTACCTAACCTGAACCTTTACCTGTACCTTTACCTGTACCTAACCTGAACCTTTACCTGTACCTAACCTGAACCTTTACCTGAACCTTTACCTGTACCTGTACCTTTACCTTACCTGTCCCTTTACCTGAACCTGTACCTTTACCTGTACCTAACCTGAACCTGTACCTGTACCTTTACCTGTACCTTTACCTTACCTGTACCTGTACCTTTACCTGTACCTGTACATGAACCTGTACCTTTACCTTACCTGTATCTTTACATGAACCTGTACCTTTACATGAACCTGTACCTTACCTGTACCTGTACATGAACCTGTACCTTTACATGTACCTGTACCTTACCTGTACCTTTACATGTACCTGTACCTTACCTGTACATGAACCTGTACCTGTACATGAACCTGAACCTGTACCTGTACCTGTACTTGTACCTAAACCTGTACCTTTACCTTACCTGTACCTTTACCTTTACCTGTACCTCTACATGAACGTGTACCTGTACCTGTACCTCTGGCTCCTGCAGGTTCTCAGTTCTCAGCCCAGAGGTAGAAGGTAAAAAGGATGAAATGAGCGACCTGAGAATAACGAGCTGGAATATGTTTATTATCATAAAGGAGGTGAAACATGAACAAAGGAACGTGAACACATCTCTTTAAAACATGGAAATGAGGTCACATCCCTTCATTCTCCTCCTTATGTAAATCCTTCACTTCATACATCACATCCCATAATCCTGAGGACCGGTTCATAATCCTGAGAGGATTAACGTCACCGAGGAGGCTGGCAATTATTCCTCAGTTTGAAGTGATGGAAATATGATTATTATTATTATGATTATTATGATGATTTTTATGATTATTATTATGAGTATTATGATTATTATGATTATGATTATTATGATTATTATGAGTATAATGATTATAATGATTATTATTATTATGATTATTATGATGATTTTTATGATTATTATTATGAGTATTATGATTATTATGATTATGATTATGATTATTATGATTATTATGAGTATAATGATTATAATGATTATTATTATGATGATTATTATTATTATTATTATGAGTATAATGATTATTATTATGTTGATTATTATGATGATTATTATGATGATTATTATGATTATTATGAGTATAATGATTATTATGATGATTATTATGATTATTATGAGTATAATGATTATTATTATGATGATTATTATGATTATTATGAGTATTATGATTATTATGATGATTATTATTATTATCTGTTTAAAGTTACTGTTTGTTTGTGTGGGACAGATTATGGGATGTAGAGGTTTTAATGTTGGGACTAACACGAGGAACTCCTCAAGGTGTGTGTCCTTTACTGGGAGACATGTCCTTTACTGGGAGTACTGGGAGACACATGTCCTTTACTGGGAGACACATGTCCTTTACTGGGAGTACTGGGAGACACATGTCCTTTACTGGGAGTACTGGGAGACACGTGTCCTTTACTGGGAGACACATGTCCTTTAGGGAGACACATGTCCTTTACTGGGAGTACTGGGAGACACATGTCCTTTACTGGGAGTACTGGGAGACACGTGTCCTCCACTGGGAGACACATGTCCTTTACTGGAAGTACTGGGAGACACGTGTCCTTTACTGGGAGTACTGGGAGACACATGTCCTTTACTGGGAGTACTGGGAGACACATGTCCTTTACTGGGAGACACATGTCCTTTACTGGGAGTACTGGGAGACACGTGTCCTTTACTGGGAGTACTGGGAGACACGTGTCCTTTACTGGGAGTACTGGGAGACACGTGTCCTTTACTGGGAGTACTGGGAGACACGTGTCCTTTACTGGGAGTACTGGGAGACACGTGTCCTTTACTGGGAATACTGGGAGACACGTGTCCTTTACTGGGAGTACTGGGAGACACGTGTCCACAGCACAATCATCTGTATTAATAAGCAGCTGGAAGAAGAGACTCGAACACATGAGGTGAGAATAAACTGAGAGTCTCCTGCCTGTGAGACCAGATCCCCCACCACCCCGTCGGTCACGCGCCTCCCCGTCGGTCACGCGCCTCCCCGTGCACCAGCAGAACATAAAGTGAGCTGCGCGCGCCCGGAGCTCAGCAGTGAACAGAAACAGGTGACGGAGGAAGAAGCTGCTGTGAGTCCAGAGCAGAGAGGAGACACACACACACACACACACACACACACACACACACACACACACACACACACACACACACACACACACACACACACACACACACATGAGCTCCCCTCCTCCCGGGTCCAGCGGGTCCAGCGTGGGACCGGAACCATGGCGGAGCTGCGGGTCTACAACTCCACGTCCTCGTGGAACCGGTCCACGGCGGACCAGGACCGGTTCGGCAGCCTGGAGGACATGGACCTGCCGGCGGACGGGTCCCCGGGCCTGCGGGTCCTCATCTCCGTCGTGTACTCGCTGGTCTGCGCCGCCGGGCTGGTCGGGAACCTGCTGGTCTTCTTCCTGATGAAGACGCGCCGCGGCCGCCGGAAGCGCTCCAGCATCAGCCTCTTCATCCTCAACCTGGCCGTCACGGACTTCCAGTTCGTGCTGACGCTGCCGTTCTGGGCCGCGGACACGGCGCTGGACTTCAGCTGGCCCTTCGGGGACGCCATGTGCCGGATCGTGCTGTCCGTGACGGTGATGAACATGTACGCCAGCGTCTTCTTCCTCACCGCCATGAGCGTCACGCGCTACTGGGCCGTGGCCTCGGCGCTGAAGGACCGGACCCGGACCCGGCGCTGCCCGGTGCGCTGGGTGGTCGCGGGGCTGTGGGTCTCGGCCACGGCGGCCTCGCTGCCCACGGCCGTGTTCTCCACGGTGCGCAGCGTGGCCGGGGAGCGGCTGTGCCTGCTCGGCTTCCCGGACGGCCAGTCGTGGCTGGCGCTGTACCACCTGCAGAAGATCCTGCTGGCCTTCGTGGTCCCCATGCTGGTGGTCTCGGTGTGCTACCTGCTGCTGCTGCGCTTCGTGCGCCTGCGCAGCATGAACAACAACGAGCAGGTGAAGCGCAGGTCCCGCGTGACGCGCTCCGTCACCATCGTGGTCCTGTCCTTCTTCCTCTGCTGGATGCCCAACCACGCCATCACCCTGTGGGGCGTGCTGGTGAAGTTCAACGTGGTGCAGTGGGACCGGGCCTACTACATGGTGCACACGTACGTGCACCCGGTGACCGTGTGCCTGGCGCACACCAACAGCTGCCTGAACCCGGTGCTGTACTGCCTCCTGCGCCGCGAGTTCCGCCAGAAGATCAAGGACCTGTTCTGGAGGATCTCCTCCCCGGGAGGCGCCGCCAGCTGCCCCCTGAGGCCCTTCTCCGGGACCGTGCGCGCGGAGCCGGACGACATGCACGTCGTCATCCCGCTGAACACCGTGGAGACCGACAACTGCGGACTGTCGGTGCTCACGGACCAGGACCAGGACCAGGACCAGGACCAGGACCAGGACCAGGACCAGGACCAGGGTCAGGGTCAGGGTCAGGGTCAGGGTCAGGGCGACGCGGACGCGCTGCAGGACTCGGCTCCAGACTAAGAGTCCAGAGAGAAGAGTCCTCTTTACGCACAGACTAAATGTTCCTCACAGCTCACGTGTCGTGACGCGTTTCTCCTCTTCAGCCCACCAGCAGGGACCCGGCAGCACAGCTACGTGTTACATGTTATGTTGACTTTGCATCAAAGGGATTCTATAGATCTCCGTAACAATTTAAAGATGTGAAACGTAAAAGGAGAGAAATAAACTCTGTGCGTAAACTGCGCATCTGTGCGTAAAACCTTCCGGCTGCGTTTCCCGCTTCTTCTCCGTCTGGGACGTCCTGGCACAGGGACGCTGACGCTGTTCTTTTGGTTTTGGGAGGCAGACTTTCTTTCTCTACTATAAATGGTTCTCTAGAGTTTTCTCCGTGACGTCATGTTCTCAGTCCGCTGCTGCCTCTTCAACCTGTGGATTATTATCGACGTGTTTTGTGGCTGTGTGTAAAATGTTTGAACTTGAGTAAATCAATGTATTGTAAAAACATAAAAAAGCCAAAGCAAACTTTAAAAAACTATGTTTGGAGAATAAAGTATTGAGCTGGTGTTGCGTTGTCTCTGTTCAGTCTGTGTTTACGGGACCTGTGATGCGTTCAGGGACTCGGATTTACCGACATGAACTCTGGTGTTTACATGCCAGCTGCAATCTGAGTCTGAGCTGGAAACATAACAAGGTGATTATTATATTATTATTATTAGAGGAGAAGAATGTCTCTGATGGCAGCAGAGCGTCTGTCATGTTCTGTAAAGATGTTTAAACCGAACTGAGTAGTTTAGTTAAACCAAACTGAGTAGTTTAGTTGTTTAAAGACATTTTAAAGGTTGAGTTCATGTTTTCTGTCACAAGCACAGATCACTGTCCTAGTTAGGTTTAAACAACTAAACTACTAGTTAGGTTTAATCAACTAAACTACTAGTTAGGTTTAGACAACTAAACTACTAGTTAGGTTTAATCAACTAAACTACTAGTTAGGTTTAGACAACTAAACTACTAGTTAGGTTTAATCAACTAAACTACTAGTTAGGTTTAGATAACTAAACTACTCAGTTATGATGTCATACGAGTCACTGGCTGTAATGATGTCATACGAGTCACTGAGGCAGAACCACAACCCTCACAACACTTTGAGTGAAGGTGGATCATCTTTAAGCTCCTCCCCCTTCATGCAACAGAGCATGACCAACAAACAACGTATGATGTGTTGAAGTGTGTTGACCTGAAAGCCTTCTGCACCTCTTGTCCCCGTGTTCCAGTAGTCGTATGAACCCCAAATGAGTTTGAATACTTTTTTTTTTTCAGAAATCTTTTGCGAATTTTTTTTTAAATTTAAAAAGAAAATCCCTTTTATAACATATTTTGATCATAACTATGAACATCCAGCATGATATGAGCCAGATTCTCCAAACATGCCTCCTCCAGCGGTCCCTGAGTTTTTCAAACTGTTTGGTTCAGGACCTTAACAACAACACATACTAATAAGACAGCTTTATGGAAAGATTAGGACCTAAAGCATCAGATAAATCTCAATAAAACAAAGCATTGGCATGTTAGGAAGGAGTTTCAGTCAAAGAACTGTGTTGTTCGGTTCAAAAATGGAAAAGTTACTTATTTTATGGCAAAACAGTGTCTGGTTCAGGCATGCTGGGTATTGAAGTGTTCAGCAGCTTCTGCATGTGCTGGATGACGCGGACCAGGGAGGCTTCAGGACTCATGAACGTGCGCCGGAAACAGACAAAAAGACTGCGGCCGTTTTGCGACTTTACAGGTATAATATAGGGTTATGAAGGATGTGTTGCTTTGTCAGACTCCCACAAGCCCGCAGGGTTACGGGGTGTGTCTGTTAGTGAACTCCACTGTAAGGGCTACTTATCAAGGCTTTAGTTAAACCTTACTTACGGTATTGTAGCATTTAAATGAAGTTAATCCACTCTGTGGTTGTGGAGATAATTAAGTTTAAGTTCGGTTTTGTTTAGAAAAGAGCCGCTGGGTGTCTTGGGGCTAAAAATGAGTGTCCATCATGACAGTTAGTTGCCACAGAGATGATGTTCTACTTTAATGGAGGAATCATTTTGGATCTGAGGCCCTGGACATTTCTTTACATCCGATTATCTGAATTTGTTGCATTGAACCAAACTGGTGTTGTTGTGTTTTATCTCTTGAATCAGATGAAGGTGTTTATTTGAAGCAGTCTGTTGGCGGCTCCTGGACCGGCTCCTGGACCGGCTCTTGGACCGGCTCTTGGACCGGCTCCTGGACCGGCTCCTGGACCGGCTCCTGGACCGGCTCTTGGACCGGCTCCTGGACCGGCTCCTGGACCGGCTCTTGGACCGGCTCCTGGACCGGCTCCTGGACCGGCTCTTGGACCGGCTCTTGGACCGGCTCCTGGACCGGCTCCTGGACCGGCTCCTGGACCGGCTCCTGGACCGGCTCTTGGACCGGCTCCTGGACCGGCTCCTGGACCGGCTCTTGGACCGGCTCCTGGACCGGCTCTTGGACCGGCTCTTGGACCGGCTCCTGGACCGGCTCCTGGACCGGCTCTTGGACCGGCTCCGGTCTGGTGAAGGGTAATCAGGCTGAGGATGTCGGAGGCAGCGCAAGGCGACAGCTAGCTGCTAGCACGACGTTCAGAGCGATGAGGGAACTCAACGACTGTCTCCACAGACAGATATGTATTCATAAATCCATGAGCAGATTAAACAGCGCCGCAGGAGACGTCGCTGTGGGTTCAGGAGGAAGGTTCCAGTCCTTTGTGTCCGCTGCAGAGTCCAGACCTCGGCTGATGGAGTTCCCGCGTGCGGAGCTTCGCTGACAGGAAGCGACAGGCTTGCTGTACGGTGGAATGAATCTTCCCCTTCATAACATGTTCCAGAATGATGTTCTGATGAACAGCAGCAGGCCTGAGGCTGTGGAATGATCTCCTCTGAGGAGCATTTATTAAATGTGCTCCAGCTAAATGCTTCAAAACATCATTTAATTGACCCTCTTCAAAGAAATACTCAGTCATGAGTCATATTTTGTTTATTTTCAAATAAAAAAACTCACCACAGATCTGCAGCGATAATGTTGGCGTCTGATTCTGTGAGAGGAAACATGTATGAGGAAGGAAAGTCATATTTAAGTGTTGATACCAGGCGGCAACATCTGGTTCTGTGAAGGGAAGCCTTGAAGCTGCATTCTCTCTCCTGACCACCAGGGGGTGACTCCTCTGGTTGTATAGAAGTATATGCTTCATGTGTTAAAGCTGCATTCTCTCTCCTGACCACCAGGGGGCGACTCCTCTGGTTGTATAGAAGTCTATGCTTCATGTGTTGAAGCTGCATTCTCTCTCCTGACCACCAGGGGGTGACTCCTCTGGTTGTATAGAAGTCTATGCTTCATGTGTTGAAGCTGCATTCTCTCTCCTGACCACCAGGGGGTGACTCCTCTGGTTGTATAGAAGTCTATGCTTCATGTGTTGAAGCTGCATTCTCTCTCCTGACCACCAGGGGGCGACTCCTCTGGTTGTATAGAAGTCTATGCTTCATGTGTTAAAGCTGCATTCTCTCTCCTGACCACCAGGGGGCGACTCCTCTGGTTGTATAGAAGTCTATGCTTCATGTGTTAAAGCTGCATTCTCTCTCCTGGCCACCAGGGGGCGACTCCTCTGGTTGTATAGAAGTATATGCTTCATGTGTTAAAGCTGCATTCTCTCTCCTGACCACCAGGGGGAGACTCCTCTGGTTGTATAGAAGTCTATGCTTCATGTGTTAAAGCTGCATTCTCTCTCCTGACCACCAGGGGGTGACTCCTCTGGTTGTATAGAAGTCTATGCTTCATGTGTTAAAGCTGCATTCTCTCTCCTGGCCACCAGGGGGCGACTCCTCTGGTTGTATAGAAGTCTATGCTTCATGTGTTAAAGCTGCATTCTCTCTCCTGGCCACCAGGGGGTGACTCCTCTGGTTGTATAGAAGTCTATGCTTCATGTGTTGAAGCTGCATTCTCTCTCCTGGCCACCAGAGGGTGACTCCTCTGGTTGTATAGAAGTCTATGCTTCATGTGTTGAAGCTGCATTCTCTCTCCTGGCCACCAGGGGGTGACTCCTCTGGTTGTATAGAAGTCTATGCTTCATGTGTTGAAGCTGCATTCTCTCTCCTGGCCACCAGGGTCTCAGCGTTCAGGAAAGTGTACAATCATTTAGGAATCTAACTCCTCTCTCGGGACGTTTTATGGAACGTAAACATAAGAAACAGACTTTGAGTGGAGGAGCTTGAAGCTTTCCGTTCTTACAATAATAAAACACAGAATATATAAATACACTGGGACAAAGACCACAGGGCTCAGATTCATGTCTCCATTGTTCTTCAGACAAAAGGCTCTCAGATTGTTTTCATGCTTTTATTTTCAGAACAAAATGAAAAAACAGAAACGTGATTTCATTCTTCTTCATGAACAAACTTTATTGACCAACTTGCTGAGGATGAGGATGATGAGGAAGATGATGAAGATGATGACGTCAGCGCTTCGCAGGGCGAGTCACCGCTCTAGCAAACCGCTCACAGTGGACCCGCCCGTCAGCTCCAACGCCCGCCTCCTCCAGCAGCTCGTCCACTGGCAACAGAGACACGGCTGTCAATCAAAGGTCTGAAGGGGCGTTCAGGTCACACCGCAGTTACCGTGATCGCCAGTTTCCTAAAGTGCTTCAGGGTTTATTGTTTAGGGTTACAGGTAGACGAGAGATGGGTATATTTTAATTATTTTATTTTATTTATTTTATTTATTTTATTTATTTTATTTTATTTTATTTATTTTATTTATTTTATTTATTTTATTTATTTTATTTATTTTATTTATTTTATTTATTTTATTTATTTTATTTTATTATTATTCTTTTTTTTATTTTATTTTTTTATTTTTTTATTTTATATATTATATTAATATTATTCTGTGGAAAAAAAATCATCAATGAGTTTGATTAATAAGAAATAAAAAAGTTTGATTCATATTAAATAACTTTATAGACATGAACATGGTTATGAGGTAACTTCCGGTGGGAGCAGCTGGTTTCCTGTCCGCCTGCAAAGAGTTCCCCTCTCATCACCGTGGTAACTCGTGGTTTCAGACTCACCAACATCTTTAATTCAACTTCTTTAAGAATCTTCAGAATTCTTCTACAATGATTGTTGTGCAACTCCATTTGAATGAATTAAGACTTAAATAATGAAGTTCCTTTTTCCCTCTCGATCATTTATTGTTTAAATAATCAGCATGAGGACATTATGGGATGGACCCTCACCCGCTCCTCAGCCTCTCTAGTCTTATAGGATGAAGAGGAGGAGGAAGAGGACATTATGGGATGGACCCTCACTCTCCTCAGCCTCTCTCTCTTATAGGATGAAGAGGAGGATGAAGAGGACATTATGGGATGGACCCTCACTCTCCTCAGCCTCTCTCTCTTATAGGATGAAGAGGAGGAGGAAGAGGACATTATGGGATGGACCCTCACCCGCTCCTCAGCCTCTCTAGTCTTATAGGATGAAGAGGAGGAGGAAGAGGACATTATGGGATGGACCCTCACCCGCTCCTCAGCCTCTCTAGTCTTATAGGATGAAGAGGAGGAGGAAGAGGACATTATGGGATGGACCCTCACTCTCCTCAGCCTCTCTCTCTTATAGGATGAAGAGGAGGAGGAAGAGGACATTATGGGATGGACCCTCACTCTCCTCAGCCTCTCTCTCTTATAGGATGAAGAGGAGGAGGAAGAGGACATTATGGGATGGACCCTCACTCTCCTCAGCCTCTCTCTCTTATAGGATGAAGAGGAGGAGGAAGAGGACATTATGGGATGGACCCTCACCCGCTCCTCAGCCTCTCTCTCTTATAGGATGAAGAGGAGGAGGAAGAGGACATTATGGGATGGACCCTCACCCTTGCTCTCCTCAGCCTCTCTCTCTTATAGGATGAAGAGGAGGAGGAAGAGGACATTATGGGATGGACCCTCACCCTCGCTCTCCGTCAGCCGCTCCCCCGGCCCCGTGAGCTTGGCCCTCAGCTCGGAGGAGAGGAGGAAGCCCCTCTGCTCCTTGTCGGCCATCTTCATGGCCTCCAGGATCTCCTGCTCTGGCGCCTCCTGCTGGAGCTGCCGGTGCATGACGCTCAGGAAGGAGGAGAAGTCCAGAGCCCCGCCCACATCTGCAGGAGCACATCTGGAGTTAAAGGACTATATAACGTCATAGTCTGTTACTATTACTGGACTATAAGTATATAACTATTACTGGACTATAATGTCATAATCTATAACTATTACTGGACTATAATGTCATAATCTATAACTATTACTGGACTATAAGTATATAACTATTACTGGACTATAAGTATATAACTATTACTGGACTATAAGTATATAACTATTACTGGACTATAAGTATATAACTATTACTGGACTATAAATCTATAACTATAACTATTACTGGACTATAATGTCATAATCTATAACTATTACTGGACTATAAGTATATAACTATTACTGGACTATAAATCTATAACTATAACTATTACTGGACTATAATGTCATAATCTATAACTATTACTGGACTATAAGTATATAACTATTACTGGACTATAAATCTATAACTATAACTATTACTGGACTATAATGTCATAATCTATAACTATTACTGGACTATAAGTATATAACTATAACTATTACTGGACTATAAATTTATATTACTGGACTATAACGTCATAATCTATAACTATTACTGGACTATACGTATATAACTATAACTATTACTGGACTATAATGTCATACTCTATAACTATTACTGGACTATAAGTATATATTACTGGACTATAAGTATATAACTGTAACTATAACTGGACTAATAGTCTATAACTATTACTATTACTGGACTATAACTTCATAGTCTATACTATTACTGGACTATAAGTATATAACTATATTTATTACTGGACTAAGTCTATAACTATATTTATTACTGGACTATAACGTCATAATCTATAACTATTACTGGACTATAAGTATATAACTATATGTATTACTGGACTATAAGTATGTAACTATATTTATTACTGGACTATAAGTATGTAACTATATTTATTACTGGACTATTAGTCTATAACTATATTTATTACTGGACTATAAGTATGTAACTATATTTATTACTGGACTATAAGTCTATAACTATATTTATTACTGGACTATAAGTATGTAACTATATTTATTACTGGACTATAACATCATAATCTATAACTATTACTGGACTATAAGTATATAACTATATGTATTACTGGACTATAAGTATGTAACTATATTTATTACTGGACTAAGTCTATAACTATATTTATTACTGGACTATAACGTCATAATCTATAACTATTACTGGACTATAAGTATATAACTATATATATTACTGGACTATAAGTATGTAACTATATTTATTACTGGACTATAAGTCTATAACTATATTTATTACTGGACTATAAGTATGTAACTATATTTATTACTGGACTATAAGTCTATAACTATATTTATTACTGGACTATAAGTATGTAACTATATTTATTACTGGACTAGAAGTATATAACTATATTTATTACTGGACTATAAGTCTATAACTATATTTATTACTGGACTATAAGTATATCACTATATATATTACTGGACTATAAGTATGTAACTATATTTATTACTGGACTATAAGTATGTAACTATATTTATTACTGGACTATTATCATGACTGTGAACTCAAGATGAAATAAAACATTTCTTTTAAACCCTCTTAGATCACATCTCTTTTGTTCACTTTACAAACACAAAGAAATATTTTTATTTCAACCAATTTTTAACCAATAATATCAAACATCCCGCCCACTTTTTAACGTCCAATCAGATGCAGAGGACTTGATCTAAATCCCTCTTCACTGGGACTGAACCCATGAAGTCAGCAGCTCTAGCAACCTTTGACCGTAATACAGAGAAATGCACCTGCTGCCACTCACGTCAACATGCTGCACAGGTATTGTAATAATTAACTCCTGAGAGACGCTGATAACATTCATCATAACCTCCTGAAGCCGCCACTCCATTCCTCAACATATGTTAAACCCTGTGTGATAAAACAGCTTCTTTAATATGAATCAAAGCTTCAGAAGTCTGTGGACATGGAAAGTGAAGGAAGAAACATCTGCTCTTGTCATAACCGCCACTAGAGGGCGCTGACACGAGAAAACTAAGATGTTGCTTTCTGAAACAACTTCAGAAAAACAATCAATCAGTCAGGATTAATAATAACAGGTTATTCCACTGTGAGAAAGAAATAGGACCATATATATATATATATATATATATATATATATATATATATACAGACAGGTGAGTTGGACTGAGGTGTACCTGTGCTGTGACTCAGCAGGTGTCTCTTCACCTCGGCGGGCGTGGGGTTGGACCCCAGGCATCGCATCACTGTGATCAGATCCCGGGCTTCGATCTTCCCCTTCAGCTGCCGGTCGTACAGAGAGAAGCACTCCTTGAACTCTGCAGCACGAGAAGCATGGAGGCTTTGAACCAGTGGTTCTCAGACTTTATTCTTTTTTTATATAATTAATTATTATTTATTAAATAACTTTATTCTTTTTTGCACAGATAGAGCTTGATTTGCATTTTCTATCAAAGTGATTGCACGTGTTATTAGTTTATGTCTGATGGAGCAATCTGGTTTACTTGAAAGGGATTTACCTTTTCTTTAATCTATTGTTTGAAAAAGCACAAATGGAGGAGTCACACAAAGTTATTTCAATGAAATTTCAGCATGGACCATTTTGTTAATATTTTGTTGGGGCATGAACATTTTTCTTCCTCGTGGGGCGTCACAAAACAAGTTTGAGAACCACTTTAAACTGACAAAGAAACACAAAGAAATGAAAAACGACTACAGAGACACAAAACAACTACAAAAAGACACAAAACAACTATAAAGAGACACAAAACAACTACAAAGAGACACAAAACAACAACAAAGAGACACAAACAACTACAAATATATACAAACAACTACAAATATATACAAACAACCACAAAGAGACACAAAACAACTACAAAGATACACAAACAACTACAAATATATACAAACAACCACAAAGAGACACAAAACAACAACAAAGAGACACAAACAACTACAAAAAGACACAAAACAACTATAAAGAGACACAAACAACTACAAATAGATACAAACAACTACAAAGAGACACACAACAACAACAAAGAGACACAAACAACTACAAAAAGACACAAAACAACTACAAAGAGACACAAAACTACTACAAAGAGACACAAACGACTACAAAGAGATACAAAACAACTATAAAGAGACACAAAACAACTACAAAAAGACACAAAACTACTATAAAGAGACACAAAACAACTACAAAAAGACACAAACAACTACAAATAGATACAAACAACTACAAAAAGACACAAACAACTACAAATATATACAAACAACCACAAAGAGACACAAAACAACAACAAAGAGACACAAACAACTACAAAAAGACACAAAACAACTATAAAGAGACACAAACAACTACAAATAGATACAAACAACTACAAAGAGACACACAACAACAACAAAGAGACACAAACAACTACAAAGAGACACAAAACTACTACAAAGAGACACAAACGACTACAAAGAGATACAAAACAACTATAAAGAGACACAAAACAACTACAAAAAGACACAAAACTACTATAAAGAGACACAAAACAACTACAAAAAGACACAAACAACTACAAATAGATACAAACAACTACAAAAAGACACAAACAACTACAAATATATACAAACAACCACAAAGAGACACAAAACAACAACAAAGAGACACAAACAACTACAAAAAGACACAAAACAACTATAAAGAGACACAAACAACTACAAATATATACAAACAACTACAAAAAGACACAAAACAACTACAAAAAGACACAAACAACTACAAATATATACAAACAACCACAAAGAGACACAAAACAACAACAAAGAGACACAAACAACTACAAAAAGACACAAAACAACTATAAAGAGACACAAACAACTACAAATAGATACAAACAACTACAAAGAGACACACAACAACAACAAAGAGACACAAACAACTACAAAAGGACACAAAACAACTACAAAGAGACACAAAACTACTACAAAGAGACACAAACGACTACAAAGAGATACAAAACAACTATAAAGAGACACAAAACAACTACAAAGAGACACAAAACAACAACAAAGAGACACAAAACAACAACAAAGAGACACAAACAACTACAAATATATACAAACAACTACAAATATATACAAACAACCACAAAGAGACACAAAACAACAACAAAGAGACACAAACAACTACAAAAAGACACAAAACAACTATAAAGAGACACAAACAACTACAAATAGATACAAACAACTACAAAGAGACACACAACAACAACAAAGAGACACAAACAACTACAAAAAGACACAAAACAACTACAAAGAGACACAAAACTACTACAAAGAGACACAAACGACTACAAAGAGATACAAAACAACTATAAAGAGACACAAAACAACTACAAAAAGACACAAAACTACTATAAAGAGACACAAAACAACTACAAAAAGACACAAACAACTACAAATAGATACAAACAACTACAAAAAGACACAAACAACTACAAATATATACAAACAACCACAAAGAGACACAAAACAACAACAAAGAGACACAAACAACTACAAAAAGACACAAAACAACTATAAAGAGACACAAACAACTACAAATAGATACAAACAACTACAAAGAGACACACAACAACAACAAAGAGACACAAACAACTACAAAAAGACACAAAACAACTACAAAGAGACACAAAACTACTACAAAGAGACACAAAACAACTATAAAGAGACACAAAACAACTATAAAGAGACACAAAACAACTACAAATAGATACAAACAACCACAAAGAGACACACAACAACAACAAAGAGACACAAACAACTACAAAAAGACACAAAACAACTACAAAGACACAAAACAACCACAAAGAGACACAAACAACTACAAAGAGACACAAAACCAATACAAAGAGACACAAACAACTACAAAGACACAAAACAACCACAAAGAGACACAAACGACTACAAAGAGACACAATCCACCCCAAAGCAGCATCAGCAGGAGGCGGTGTGTCCGGGTGTGTGTCTCCTGCCTCACAGAAGTCGTTCTTTGGGCTTCGTGCATGAATGTGTTTCATAATCAAACTGACGCATCACTGTATCTCCCAGCGAACACAGATTAATATCCATAAGTAAAGCTCGTCCACCCGGCCCTCATTAGGCTCTAAATGAGTCCAGACCCAGAACCTCTGTGTGGAACCCGTCGGGTGAGGAAGTGGGCCTCAGAACCAGAGCTGCTTTGTAGGCCGTCTCATGAAAGCTGCTGAATTCCTCCTCCTTTAAAACGTGTTATTTCTAAAGCAGCCTTCACGTGTCTGGAGGCGTTTAAGCTGAGAGCGGCTCACCGTTAATCTGGTCCTGACTCAGGAACTTGGCCTGCGATGAGAGGAGGAAGAAAACATCACAATGAGCTTTGAAAGGCAGAAAGTAGGAGAACTCTTCAAAGATGAGCAGCAGCTCACCATGGTGTCTGCAGGCTGTGACTCAGGAAGCTGATCCAGGGTCAGTAAGATGAGGATGTAATGGAGGAGGGGCGGGACTACAGCGCCTCGTTAGAGCCTCATGTTCACTGCCTCCATCTCCATTTCATCTTAATTCAGTTTAATGGTACGTGTGTTATGTGTTTGTTAGATTATTTCTCTGTGACAACGCTTCTTGGCAAGTCATTGTATACGTTGGAAGGCCTGTTTATTTCCCTTTTAAAAGCTGCTCCATTTGTAAGGAGCTTGTTTTTCTGGGATGAGCAGACGAGTGTGTGGGTTAAAATGAGTGTGTGGGTTAAAATGAGTGTGTGGGTTAAAATGAGTGTGTGGGTTAAAATGAGTGTGTGGGTTAAAATGAGTGTGTGGGTTAAAATGTGCCAAATCTTCTCTGCCGATCAGCTGATTTATAGCGACGTCTCTCGTTGGTTTGTGGATGTTTTGAAGCCTCAAGTTTGACGCAATCTTCTTTTACTGCAACCAGAGAAAAGGAAGTGACCATATAAGGACTGAGGAGTGACGTAGAGACCTGTCAATCACCCTGTAGCCCCGCCCCTAAAGCGTCCCCTGCTTTATGGTCTGTTTGACTCTAAATGACCATAATGTACTAAATGAACATCATGCTGTATTGAAGAAGACTTGAAACTAGAGATTGAGACATAAACTCATGTTTACAATGTTTACTGAGGGAATACATCAAGAGAAGTAGAGTCATTTATATAGACTTCTATACAACCAGAGGAGTCACCCCCTGGTGGTCAGGAGAGAGAATGCAGCTTTAACACATGAAGCAGAGACTTCTATACAACCAGAGGAGTCACCCCCTGGTGGTCAGGAGAGAGAATGCAGCTTTAACACATGAAGCATATACTTCTATACAACCAGAGGAGTCACCCCCTGGTGGCCAGAAGAGAGAATGCAGCTTTAAGACATGAAGCATAGACTTCTATACAACCAGAGGAGTCACCCCCTGGTGGTCAGGAGAGAGAATGCAGCTTTAACACATGAAGCATAGACTTCTATACAACCAGAGGAGTCACCCCCTGGTGGTCAGGAGAGAGAATGCAGCTTTAACACATGAAGCATAGACTTCTATACAACCAGAGGAGTCACCCCCTGGTGGTCAGGAGAGAGAATGCAGCTTTAACACATGAAGCATAGACTTCTATACAACCAGAGGAGTCACCCCCTAGTGGTCAGGAGAGAGAATGCAGCTTTAACACATGAAGAAGACTTCTATACAACCAGAGGAGTTGCCCCCTGGTGGTCAGGAGAGAGAATGCAGCTTTAACACATGAAGCATAGACTTCTATACAACCAGAGGAGTCACCCCCTGGTGGTCAGGAGAGAGAATGCAGCTTTAACACATGAAGAAGACTTCTATACAACCAGAGGAGTCACCCCCTGGTGGTCAGGAGAGAGAATGCAGCTTTAACACATGAAGCATAGACTTCTATACAACCAGAGGAGTCACCCCCTGGTGGTCAGGAGAGAGAATGCAGTTTTAACACATGAAGCATAGACTTCTATACAACCAGAGGAGTCTCCCCCTGGTGGTCAGGAGAGAGAATGCAGCTTTAACACATGAAGCATATACTTCTATACAACCAGAGGAGTCACCCCCTGGTGGTCAGGAGAGAGAATGCAGCTTTAACACATGAAGAAGACTTCTATACAACCAGAGGAGTCTCCCCCTGGTGGTCAGGAGAGAGAATGCAGCTTTAACACATGAAGAAGACTTCTATACAACCAGAGGAGTCGCCCCCTGGTGGTCAGGAGAGATAATGCAGCTTTAACACATGAAGCATAGACTTCTATACAATCAGAGGAGTCACCCCCTGGTGGTCAGGAGAGAGAATGCAGCCTTAAGACATGAAGCATATACTTCTATACAACCAGAGGAGTCGCCCCCTGGTGGTCAGAAGAGAGAATGCAGCTTTAAGACATGAAGCATAGACTTCTATACAACCAGAGGAGTCACCCCCTGGTGGCCAGAAGAGAGAATGCAGCTTTAAGACATGAAGCATAGACTTCTATACAACCAGAGGAGTTGCCCCCTGGTGGCCAGAAGAGAGAATGCAGCTTTAAGACATGAAGCATAGACTTCTATACAATCAGAGGAGTCACCCCCTGGTGGTCAGGAGAGAGAATGCAGCTTTAACACATGAAGCATAGACTTCTATACAACCAGAGGAGTCACCCCCTGGTGGTCAGGAGAGAGAATGCAGCTTTAACACATGAAGAAGACTTCTATACAACCAGAGGAGTCGCCCCCTGGTGGCCAGGAGAGAGAATGCAGCTTTAAGACATGAAGCATAGACTTCTATACAACCAGAGGAGTTGCCCCCTGGTGGCCAGAAGAGAGAATGCAGCTTTAAGACATGAAGCATAGACTTCTATACAATCAGAGGAGTCACCCCCTGGTGGTCAGGAGAGAGAATGCAGCTTTAAGACATGAAGCATAGACTTCTATACAACCAGAGGAGTCACCCCCTGGTGGTCAGGAGAGAGAATGCAGCTTTAACACATGAAGAAGACTTCTATACAACCAGAGGAGTCGCCCCCTGGTGGTCAGGAGAGATAATGCAGCTTTAACACATGAAGCATAGACTTCTATACAACCAGAGGAGTCGCCCCCTGGTGGTCAGGAGAGAGAATGCAGCTGTAACACATGAAGCATAGACTTCTATACAACCAGAGGAGTCTCCCCCTGGTGGTCAGGAGAGAGAATGCAGCTTTAACACATGAAGCATAGACTTCTATACAACCAGAGGAGTCACCCCGAAATTGTACTTTCTTGATTCTTGTTGTTCTGAGTTTGTCCTCATGGTTGAATGTACGTATTGTAAGTTGCTTTGGATAAAAGTGGCAGCTAAAAGGTAATAGGTGTTATGTATGTTATGTGTGTATATTATGTATGTTGATGCATGTCTTGGTTCTCAATCCTCACATTAACACGTTAAACCTCTTCTTCCTCTGCAGCTGTTCATTATGTTAAGAGCAGTTTTAATCAAACGGAGATGAAACGTGAATAATAATGTGAGTGACACGCTTCCTGAACTCTGCTTCCATCAGAGAGTGCTGCGAGTAATTAGTGAGCAACACCTGAGATCCTCCTCGTCAATTATTACTGGAACCGCAACACACACACACACACACACACACACACACACACACACACACACACACACACACACACACACACACACACACACACACACAATACAATAATCATGTGATCTTCTGTCTCTGTGTTATTGTGGAACATAGTGTGTCTTTTATTTATATATATTTCAACAACAGATAATAGAAAGATTATATTTTTGCAGTTTAACATGGATGTGTGTTGTGTTACAAAACTGTAAAATGCACTTCCTGTTCGTGAGGCTGTGGTTGAGACGCCGAGGACCCGTAGACTGAAGGACAGAGGTGACTCTGTTGATGCCTGTTCAATATACTGGTCAATAAATCCTTAACGCTCTTGTTGTCAGGCTGATATTTAAGTCACACGTGGTTATCTGACGTCAGGTCCACATGAGACCAGTTTACTCTTCATACTGGGTTCACATGCAGCTCCATCGCAGCTCTGTGGAGACGGATTAACACGACACTGTGTGCTGTCTCACATCGGTTAGCCACCGAAATGTTTGTTTCACGGGTCCTGAGAGGCCACTCCTACGCCAACATGAACCAGTTCATTTAAAAACCAGTTCATCTGGAACACTGGGAGGCCTCCAGCTCCAGGAGATTAACCAGTTCATCTGGAATCCACTCTTCAAAACACACAGGAGCCTTTAAGTTGCTTCATAGTCCATTGGATATCTAAATATGACATGTTTATATAGACTTGTTTATATAGACTTGTTTATATAGACATGTTTATATAGACATGTTTATATAGACTTGTTTATATAGACTTGTTTATATAGACATGTTTATATAGACTTGTTTATATAGACATGTTTATATAGACTTGTTTATATAGACTTGTTTATATTGACTTGTTTATATAGACTTGTTTATATAGACTTGTTTATATAGACTTGTTTATATAGACATGTTTATATTGACTTGTTTATATAGACTTGTTTATATAGACTTGTTTATATAGACTTGTTTATATTGACTTGTTTATATAGACTTGTTTATATAGACTTGTTTATATAGACTTGTTTATATAGACTTGTTTATATAGACATGTTTATATAGACTTGTTTATATAGACATGTTTATATAGACATGTTTATATAGACTTGTTTATATAGACATGTTTATATAGACTTGTTTATATAGACATGTTTATATAGACTTGTTTATATAGACATGTTTATATAGACTTGTTTATATAGACATGTTTATATAGACTTGTTTATATAGACATGTTTATATAGACATGTTTATATAGACTTGTTTATATAGACATGTTTATATAGACATGTTTATATAGACTTGTTTATATAGACATGTTTATATTGACTTGTTTATATAGACATGTTTATATAGACATGTTTATATAGACATGTTTATATAGACTTGTTTATATAGACTTGTTTATATAGACATGTTTATATAGACTTGTTTATATAGACTTGTTTATATAGACATGTTTATATAGACTTGTTTATATAGACATCTTGTTTATATAGACATGTTTATATAGACTTGTTTATATAGACATGTTTATATAGACATGTTTATATTGACTTGTTTATATAGACATGTTTATATAGACATGTTTATATAGACATGTTTATATAGACTTGTTTATATAGACATGTTTATATAGACATGTTTATATAGACATGTTTATATAGACATGTTTATATAGACATGTTTATATTGACTTGTTTATATAGACATGTTTATATAGACTTGTTTATATAGACATGTTTATATAGACTTGTTTATATAGACATGTTTATATAGACATGTTTATATAGACATGTTTATATAGACTTGTTTATATAGACATCTTGTTTATATAGACATGTTTATATAGACTTGTTTATATAGACATGTTTATATAGACATGTTTATATTGACTTGTTTATATAGACATGTTTATATAGACATGTTTATATAGACATGTTTATATAGACTTGTTTATATAGACTTGTTTATATAGACATGTTTATATAGACTTGTTTATATAGACTTGTTTATATAGACATGTTTATATAGACTTGTTTATATAGACTTGTTTATATAGACTTGTTTATATAGACTTGTTTATATAGACATGTTTATATAGACTTGTTTATATAGACTTGTTTATATAGACTTGTTTATATAGACTTGTTTATATAAACATCATGTTTATATAAACATGTTTATATAGACTTGTTTATATAGACTTTTTGCTTCTATTGGGAAATCGTCTTTAACGTCACATTGCTATGAATTGTGGGTAATTCCCTTAGGCAAAGTCAGCATCTAATGCTGACTTAGGGAAAGGGATCAGAAAGGGTCAAAATGTCTGAGAGACTCAAACCCTCTACGATGTGACAGAACCAAACCCTCAAGGACTTCACATCCTCACTTTGATGGTGTTGCCTAACATCTCCGTGTCGTTCAGGCCCTCCATCGCCTCTGTGGCGTTAAACGGGTCCTCGAATGTCACGAAGCCGAAGCCGAGAGAGTTGTGTGTTTCTCTGTCCATGATCACAACACATTTTTTGATGTTTCCATATTTTCTGAAGAAGATTTTCTGATCGTCCTCTTCGACTTCGGAGTTCAGGCCTCCTCCCGCCCGACATGGTGATGCGTGACTCAACGAACGGAGTCCAAACGAGTCTGAGCGCGGCGGGTTGTCAGCAGTTCCAAAGAGCTGCTCCTCACCTGGTGGAGTCGGAGGCCCGATCCCAACGTCAGCCCTGAACCCTGAGCCCTCAGGGACTCACTGGCGCCCCCTGGTGGCTGAGTGTGAGAGGCTCTAGGGCTTGATGCTGTAAATATGAATGGGTTGTGATTGATCATAAAGTAACATGGAGACAACATATTGAATGTATAAATGGTAAAACGTCAAAATCAATACTGTATAAATGTAGAGATGTAGTAACTTCTAAGGCCTTTTATATAATGTATTGCTCACTGAAGGTTTAAGTTAAGGAGTAGACTGGACTAAAGGTTTAAGTTACGGAGTAGACTGGACTATAAGGTTTAAGTTAAGGAGTAGACTGGACTAAAGGTTTAAGTTAAGGAGTAGACTGGACTAAAGGTTTAAGTTAAGGAGTAGACTGGATTAAAGGTTTAAGTTAAGCAGTAGACTGGACTAAAGGTTTAAGTTACAGAGTAGACTGGACTAAAGGTTTAAGTTAAGGAGTAGACTGGACTAAAGGTTTAAGTTAAGCAGTAGACTGGACTAAAGGTTTAAGTTAAGGAGTAGACTGGACTAAAGGTTTAAGTTAAGCAGTAGACTGGACTAAAGGTTTAAGTTAAGCAGTAGACTGGACTAAAGGTTTAAGTTAAGCAGTAGACTGGACTAAAGGTTTAAGTTAAGGAGTAGACTGGACTAAAGGTTTAAGTTACAGACTAGACTGGACTAAAGGTTTAAGTTAAGGAGTAGACTGGACTAAAGGTTTAAGTTACAGACTAGACTGGACTAAAGGTCTAAGTTAAGGAGTAGACTGGACATGAAGAACCCTGAGATGGAGCGGCTCGTTTAGAGAAATAAGCTCAGGGCCCTCACTAATTCGGCGTAATAGTGAGTTGTATTTGTATGCACTTTATAACGGTCGTACACTAGTCCAGTGATATTTTCGTGATGAAGATGATGCCGTTTCGTGGTAATCTGTTGAAATCCTAAAGGAATGCTGCAGCAAGCCGCTCCATCCTAATGTTTCCAAAGACACACTAACTCCTGTGTGAAGTGATACTCACATCGTAACACAATGAGTTAACAGTCGTGTTTAATCTGGATGAATGTGGAACACAGGGAAAATATCGGTATGATGATAGAGATGCATGTCCGTAGTCTTTAATATGAAACATTAGTAAATTAATCTGAGCGGATCTGTTGCACCCAGACCTTCTGGGTAGTTCTGTGTGCACTGTCTGTTTCTGTTGCGCCCTCCTCACCCAGGGGGGCGGAGTCCGACACGAAAGACAAGGTGAGTGACAGACAACACAACAGAAACAGACAGTGAACACAGAACTACCCAGAAGCGACTGAAATGTGTATCTAGTTCGTCAACACGGTCCTGAGAGGCCGCTCCTACGCCGACATGAACCAGTTCATTAAAACCAGTTCACCTGGAACAGGGTGGTGACGTCACGTGGTCCTGAGAAAGGCTCCTACACACAGAGGCCTCCAGCTCCAGCAGATCAACCAGTTCATCTTCAATCCACTCTTTAAAACACACAGGAGCCTTTAAGCTGCTTCATAGTGCATCAGATATATAAATGTCCCTTGAATGTCACGACAGTTTCTCTGTCCATGATCGATCTCAGATCGGCGTCTCCGACTTTGAAGCTCAGTCCCCCGAAGAACAGTTTCCTCTCGTCCGACATGGTGATGTGTGTGTGTGTGTGTGTGTGTGTGTGTGTGTGTTTTAAAGAGTAAACTGCTCTCAGGTCGGAGGACTTCCAGTCTCAAAGTGGAGATACTCCGCTGCTGTCTCCTGCTCCCTTCCCTGTCTCCTATGAGTCCTTCACCAGCTCTCCTTCCTCATCGTCTCTCTTCCTCGTGAAGCTGATCTGGGGACGGAAACCAAGAGAATCCTGTTGATGATTTAAACTGCAGTTCATCCTGTAATCTGTGCACACGTTTCATGAGAGAGCATCACTCTGATCTCAGATCGTCTCTCAGGTAGAAACTCTTCAAGGTTGAACATAGTTTTTGCACTGAATGTTGAGATTGAAGATCCTGTGAAGGTTCATGTTCTCCTCCTCAAAGTGCAGATCAACCTTCAGTCAGACCTCTGGGAACAGACGGGTTTCTTATGTTTAACTCCTCTTCACAATCGAGGAAATAAATTCACTCTGTTGTACTTTTGCACATTTCTGAATGCAAAATGTTAGAAATATTAAATGTAGGTTGATAACATTCATAATATCGTCATATGTTATACTTTTTGTAATTTATGGTATTAATTAATTAACCGTGGACAAGACAATAAATATTGTAAACTCAGAAATAGTGAATATTAATCTCATCTTTAAAGTGTTTAAATGAATTCAAGCTGATGACAGAATTACATTTCCTTTTCTGTGTGTTCTCTCGGAAGGTGACACAAATACCCCGAAACTGACATAAATATACTTCATCCAATCATATATATATTTGTATATACATATATACACACATGTATATATATATGTGTGTATAGAGAAATAGAGAGAGGACTTTTTTAATGAAAGACTATTGACTCCTCTCTTAAATTTTTTTTTTATTTGTCTTTAATTATTTTTACGACTGTTTAAATACATATTCATGTTATTTTTCTCTTAATACATTTTTTATAAACACCTTGCTATTTTCTTTTTGTTGTTGTTTTCATTGAGACAGTGAAACAAACGGTTTTTAACAAACCGGAAGTCTCCGAAGCGGAACTCACGTGAGCTGGAGAAAGTTCCAATCGGAGGTGTTTTGAAGTCGAACCGCAACTTCCGGCAGATGACTAGTTAGCTGTTAGCGGAAAGTGTGTGAGTTTGTTTTTTAAATCTATGTTATTTTCCCCTTTATTTATTTAATATTTTCTTCTATTTCTTAAGTTATTAACATCTTCCTGGTTTTTCATATTTTTGTTTTTATTCAAACCGTGAAACATTTTTTTTCTTTTTTTGCAAACCGGAAGTCTCGGTAGCGGAACTCTTGTGAGCTGGAGAAGGTTCCACTCGGAGGTGTTTTTAAGTCGAACCGCAACTTCCGGCAGATGACTAGTTAGCAGAAGGTGAAAGTGTGCGCTGGAGACTTTAAACCGAGAGTCTGCCGGAGAGTTCCCGGACAGAAACCGCCGCAGGAGGCTCGCTAACGCGACCTTTGAGCAGCTTCACACACCCGGACCCTAGAACCCAGCGTACCGGCTGCGCTGACGTCACCAGAACCAGGAACCCAGGAAACTGGACGCTCGTTAAAACTCCCCCCCCCCCTCCCGTCTGTGTGTATGTTTTCTTTCCACGGGGCCATTACGGACAACGTTCCTCTTTCGCGCGTGCACTGGGGCCGGTTTGGTCATTTTAATGGGAGGCGCCCCGCCGCGCACGAGTGGACATCGCGCGCGACAGCAGCGAGCAGCACCGCGTTGCGTGGGGCCGCCGCACCCCGCCCGGCGGCGCACATGGAGTCCCTGGCCGGCTACGTGTACAAGGCGGCCAGCGAGGGCCGCGTCCTGACCCTGGCCGCGCTGCTGCACAACCACTGCGAGGGCGAGGTGCGCTACCTGCTGGGTCACGTGACCCAGGTGGCGGGGCAGAGGTCCACGCCGCTCATCATCGCGGCCCGGAACGGACACGACAAGGTGGTGCGGCTGCTGGTGGACCACTACCAGGTGGACCCGGAGCAGACCGGGACCGTGCGGTTCGACGGGTGAGAGGGGGGTGACGTCACTGTGGAGGAGTACTGTCACTGTGTACAAGTACACTGTCACTGTGTACAAGTACACTGTCACTGTGTAGAAGTACACTGTCACTGTGTAGAAGTACTACTGTCACTGTGTAGAAGTACTACTGTCACTGTGTAGAAGTACTACTGTCACTGTGTAGAAGTACACTGTCACTGTGTAGAAGTACTACTGTCACTGTGTAGAAGTACTACTGTCACTGTGTAGAAGTACTACTGTCACTGTGTAGAAGTACTACTGTCACTGTGTAGAAGTACACTGTCACTGTGTAGAAGTACACTGTCACTGTGTAGAAGTACTACTGTCACTGTGTACAAGTACTACTGTCACTGTGTATAAGTACTACTGTCACTGTGTATAAGTACTACTGTCACTGCATCCAAACAGTAACTCAATTTAAAGAAGTACTAGAGTCACACAGAATGAACCATTTCAGATGAATTAATAATGAATTAAAGTTGTATCTTAATCTGTAATAAATCAAGAGTTTAGTTTTATTAATCTGAAGCTGCAACATCCCAACGTTTTAATCCTCAGATCAGAACCAGTTCTTCTTCTTACTGGGACCTGAAACTATGAACTGGTTGGTCCAGCTGGCCACGCCCACTCTGTGATGTCACAGCTGGGGTTTTCAGTCTCCTGCAGTGACTCAGTTTACCTTGTTATTGTTGGTTCATCTGATCAGAGGTCAGCTAGAGGTCAGCTAGAGGTCAGCTAGCTAGCTAGAGGTCAGCTAGAGGTCAGCTAGCTAGCTAGAGGTCAGCTAGAGGTCAGCTAGCTAGCTAGAGGTCAGCTAGAGGTCAGCTAGAGGTCAGTCAGCTAGCTAGAGGTCAGCTAGAGGTCAGCTAGCTAGCTAGAGGTCAGCTAGAGGTCAGCTAGAGGTCAGTCAGCTAGCTAGAGGTCAGCTAGAGGTCAGCTAGCTAGCTAGAGGTCAGCTAGAGGTCAGCTAGAGGTCAGTCAGCTAGCTAGAGGTCAGCTAGAGGTCAGCTAGCTAGCTAGAGGTCAGCTAGAGGTCAGCTAGAGGTCAGCTAGAGGTCAGTCAGCTAGCTAGAGGTCAGCTAGAGGTCAGCTAGAGGTCAGTCAGCTAGCTAGAGGTCAGTTAGAGGTCAGTCAGCTAGCTAGAGGTCAGTCAGCTAGCTAGAGGTCAGCTAGAGGTCAGCTAGAGGTCAGTCAGCTAGTCAGAGGTCCTGACTCTCTCCTGTCCGTCCTCAGCTACGTGATCGACGGCGCCACGGCGCTGTGGTGCGCGGCCGGCGCCGGACACTTCCAGGTGGTGCGTCTGCTGCTGAGCCACCGCGCCAACGTGAACCACACCACGGTCACCAACTCCACGCCGCTGCGCGCCGCCTGCTTCGACGGGCGGCTGGACATCGTGCGCTACCTGGTGGAGCACGACGCCGACATCCGCATCACCAACAAGTACAACAACACCTGCCTGATGATCGCCGCCTACAAGGGCCACGCCGACGTGGTGCAGTTCCTGCTGGCGCGGGGCGCCGACCCCAACGCCAAGGCGCACTGCGGCGCCACGGCGCTGCACTTCGCGGCCGAGGCGGGCCACCTGGACATCGTGAAGGAGCTGGTGCGCTGCCGGGCCGGCATGGCGGCCAACGGGCACGGCATGACGCCGCTGAAGGTGGCGGCGGAGAGCTGCAAGGCGGCCGTGGTGGAGCTGCTGCTGGCGCACGCCGACTGCGACGCGCGCGGCCGCATCGAGGCGCTGGAGCTGCTGGGCGCCTCGTTCGCCAACGACCGCGAGAACTACGACATCCAGAGGACGTACCACTACCTGCAGCTGGCCATGGCGGAGCGGCACCGCGACCCGGAGCGCGCCGTCGCCAAGGAGCTGCCGCCGGCCGTGGAGGCGTACGGCGGCCGCGCGGAGTGCCGGACGCCCCGCGAGCTGGAGGCCATCCGGGCGGACCGGGACGCGCTGCACATGGAGGGCCTGATGATCCGGGAGCGCGTCCTCGGCCCGGACAACATCGACGTGTCGCACCCCATCATCTACCGCGGCGCCGTCTACGCCGACAACATGGAGTTCGAGCGCTGCATCAAGCTGTGGCTGCACGCGCTGCGCCTGCGGCAGAAGGGCAACCGCAACACGCACAAGGACCTGCTGCGCTTCGCCCAGGTGTTCTCCCAGATGGTGCACCTGAAGGAGCCGGTGCCGGCCGCCGCCGTGGAGCAGGTGCTGAGCTGCAGCGTGCTGGAGATCCGGCGCGGCATGGCGCGCGTGGACGCGGCGGCCGAGGCCGAGCTGCCGCAGGCGCTGGACAACTACGAGTCCAACGTGTTCACCTTCCTGTACCTCACCTGCATCTCCACCAAGACCAGCTGCGGCGAGGCGGCGCGCGCCCGCATCAACAAGCACATCTACGACCTGGTCCGGCTGGACCCGCGGTCCCGCGAGGGCGCGGCGCTGCTGCACCTCGCCATCAGCTCCAGCACGCCGGTGGACGACTTCCACACCAACGACGTGTGCAGCTTCCCCAGCGCGCAGGTCACCAAGCTGCTGCTGGACTGCGGCGCGCAGGCCAACGCCGTGGACCGCGAGGGCAACACGCCGCTGCACGTCATCGTGCAGTACAACCGGCCCATCAGCGACTTCCTCACGCTGCACGCCATCATCATCAGCCTGGTGGAGGCCGGCGCGCACACCGACATGACCAACAAGCAGAAGAAGACGCCGCTGGACAAGAGCACCACGGGCGTGTCGGAGATCCTGCTGAAGACGCAGATGAAGATGAGCCTCAAGTGCCTGGCGGCGCGCGCCGTGCGGCGGCACCAGATCTCGTACCGCGACCAGATCCCCAAGACGCTGGAGGAGTTCGTGGAGTTCCACTGAAGCCGGTAAAACGCGGCGCTCTTTTAAAAAAAAATATTTTTTTATCATTTTTCTAACGGATCTAAACGGCGCCGAGGACGACGGCGCTTTTATAAACCTGTGGGGTGATTTTTCTTTTTTCTATTTTTAAGTATTGACGCGTTCTTGTTTCGCCTTCTCGAGCCGCGGCTCTTTTATTCTGAAAATCCAGTTCTCGCTGGAACCACGACGTGAGTTTACAGCCGGCTTCTTCTTACTTTATATTTAAGGCGTCGATGGAGCGCTCGTTGGCCAGAGCCGTGTCTCGTCTCTAAAGAACGCCGACGGCCTCGCGCGTTAAAGAGATGTTTCAAAATAAAAGTAAAGGGTTCATGGGTAGTCTGCGTTGGCGTCCGCATACTTCTGGCCGCGTCGTGTTCCGTTCTCTGGTTTAAAACAAAAAAAACAAAAATATTCCCTCTGTTGATGCTGGTGCATGAGCTTTTATTTTGAAAACCCTGCATCTGAGGACACGAGCGCAGGAACTATGAATGTTTTCTCAGATCGGAAGAAAGTTTTTAATAGAAACGAGGAAGACTTTGGTCGTTAACGTCTGGAGGAAGAAAAAACAAACAGGAAGAGACTTTAAAGCGACGCGGTTCCACCGGCAGCAGCTGGAGAACTCTGATTTCTGGATGGATCGTTTTTTAAAGCTGAACGACTTGTTTTAAAAGATGGACTTCACTTTATTTGCCTCTTTTATTTATTTGCTCGTCCTGAAGTTCTTTTGTTTCTCCTCCTAACCTTTTCTGCTGGTTGTGCCTCGCGAGTCTAGAACCCTTCGGTTGTGGATCTGAACTCAGACACGAACCGTTAATG
The DNA here is from genome assembly GCA_038501785.1 of Myoxocephalus aenaeus. NCBI lineage: Eukaryota > Metazoa > Chordata > Actinopteri > Perciformes > Cottidae > Myoxocephalus > Myoxocephalus aenaeus. The sequence continues at coordinate 846,118 of JBAMJR010000118.1, forward strand.
ACGTGAAACTAAAAAGCAGACGGTTTGAACCCTTAGTGGAGGAACGTGAGCAGCGGAACGTTCTCCTACGTTCTCCTTCTTCTCCCAACAACCTCCTGTAGCCGATAGAACCTCATGACTGCAGAACGCCTCTCTAACCCAGTTATTGACATGGAAGCCGTGGTTCTCTCCTTCCTCGCCTGAAGGAGGAGGGTTCTCTCTTTCCTCGCCTGAAGGAGGAGGGTTCTCTCTTTCCTCGCCTGAAGGAGGAGGGTTCTCTCCTTCCTCAGGTGAAGGAGGAGGGTTCTCTCCTTCCTCAGGTGAAGGAGGAGGGTTCTCTCCTTCCTCACCTGAAGGAGGAGGGTTCTCTCCTTCCTCGGGTGAAGAAGGAGGGTTCTCTCCTTCCTCGCCTGAAGAAGGAGGGTTCTCTCCTTCCTCGCCTGAAGGAGGAGGGTTCTCTCCTTCCTCGCCTGAAGGAGGAGGGTTCTCTCCTTCCTCGCCTGAAGGAGGAGGGTTCTCTCCTTCCTCGCCTGAAGGAGGAGGGTTCTCTCCTTCCTCGCCTGAAGGAGGAGGGTTCTCTCCTTCCTCGCCTGAAGGAGGAGGGTTCTCTCCTTCCTCACCTGAAGGAGGAGGGTTCTCTCCTTCCTCGGGTGAAGGAGGAGGGTTCTCTCCTTCCTCGGGTGAAGGAGGAGGGTTCTCTCCTTCCTCGGGTGAAGGAGGAGGGTTCTCTCCTTCCTCGGGTGAAGGAGGAGGGTTCTCTCCTTCCTCGGGTGAAGGAGGAGGGTTCTCTCCTTCCTCGGGTGAAGGAGGAGGGTTCTCTCCTTCCTCACCTGAAGGAGGAGGGTTCTCTCCTTCCTCGGGTGAAGGAGGAGGGTTCTCTCCTTCCTCGGGTGAAGGAGGAGGGTTCTCTCCTTCCTCGGGTGAAGGAGGAGGGTTCTCTCCTTCCTCGCCTGAAGGAGGAGGGTTCTCTCCTTCCTCGCCTGAAGGAGGAGGGTTCTCTCCTTCCTCGCCTGAAGGAGGAGGGTTCTCTCCTTCCTCACCTGAAGGAGGAGGGTTCTCTCCTTCCTCGGGTGAAGGAGGAGGGTTCTCTCCTTCCTCGGGTGAAGGAGGAGGGTTCTCTCCTTCCTCGGGTGAAGGAGGAGGGTTCTCTCCTTCCTCGCCTGAAGGAGGAGGGTTCTCTCCTTCCTCGCCTGAAGGAGGAGGGTTCTCTCCTTCCTCGCCTGAAGGAGGAGGGTTCTCTCCTTCCTCACCTGAAGGAGGAGGGTTCTCTCCTTCCTCGGGTGAAGGAGGAGGGTTCTCTCCTTCCTCGCCTGAAGGAGGAGGGTTCTCTCCTTCCTCGCCTGAAGGAGGAGGGTTCTCTCCTTCCTCGCCTGAAGGAGGAGGGTTCTCTCCTTCCTCGCCTGAAGGAGGAGGGTTCTCTCCTTCCTCGCCTGAAGGAGGAGGGTTCTCTCCTTCCTCGCCTGAAGGAGGAGGGTTCTCTCCTTCCTCGCCTGAAGGAGGAGGGTTCTCTCCTTCCTCGGGTGAAGGAGGAGGGTTCTCTCCTTCCTCGGGTGAAGGAGGAGGGTTCTCTCCTTCCTCGCCTGAAGGAGGAGGGTTCTCTCCTTCCTCGCCTGAAGGAGGAGGGTTCTCTCCTTCCTCGCCTGAAGGAGGAGGGTTCTCTCCTTCCTCGCCTGAAGGAGGAGGGTTCTCTCCTTCCTCGGGTGAAGGAGGAGGGTTCTCTCCTTCCTCGCCTGAAGGAGGAGGGTTCTCTCCTTCCTCGCCTGAAGGAGGAGGGTTCTCTCCTTCCTCGCCTGAAGGAGGAGGGTTCTCTCCTTCCTCGCCTGAAGGAGGAGGGTTCTCTCCTTCCTCGCCTGAAGGAGGAGGGTTCTCTCCTTCCTCGGGTGAAGGAGGAGGGTTCTCTCCTTCCTCGGGTGAAGGAGGAGGGTTCTCTCCTTCCTCAGGTGAAGGAGGAGGGTTCTCTCCTTCCTCGCCTGAAGGAGGAGGGTTCTCTCCTTCCTCGCCTGAAGGAGGAGGGTTCTCTCCTTCCTCGGGTGAAGGAGGAGGGTTCTCTCCTTCCTCGGGTGAAGGAGGAGGGTTCTCTCCTTCCTCGGGTGAAGGAGGAGGGTTCTCTCCTTCCTCGGGTGAAGGAGGAGGGTTCTCTCCTTCCTCAGGTGAGTTTCTGTGGGAACGGTTTAGATTCTTCCTGAACAAACGCAGCGTGTGAATGCAACACAGAGTCCTAACAGGTGTGTCTGGAGGGTCCATAGGGGGTCCATAGGGGGTCCATAGGGGGTCTATAGGGGGTCTGGGGGTCCATAGGGGTCCATAGGGGTCCAGCAGGTCTTGGGCTCTGCGGGTGGACAGGGTTCCGTCTCTCTTGTGACTGCAGCGTCTTGATTTCTGTCCCGCTGGAAACCTTTATTTACTTCATTTAGTTTCTGTGGCTGGAACGAAGCCAAAGATTCTCATGTTGAAGAACTTCAGAGGCCGTCAGCTGGTGTGTACTTCCTGTTGTGTACTTCCTGCAGAATGAACGCTGTCAAATTAAAAGCCTCCTGTCTGCATTGACCCGCCTCCTGTCTGTTGCTTCACTTCTTTCCAGAGTTTTGTTGTTTACATTTCTATCCAATCAGGTTCTCCGGTTCTCAGACGTCCCGCCCCCTTCTGACACAAAATGCTTATCGTTCAATGAGCTGCAGGAACCAGACAGACTCATTTACTCACTTCCTGTTTAATGCAGCGTTTAGTTGTCTGATGTTTAACAGGTCAGTGAACGCCTCTCTGGTGGATCTTAAGAGTCTAAAGTCATGTGACCTCGCTGGATTATCTTGATGAGAACCTGAAAGAATCATAAACGTTTGTTTTATGAAATGATCCAGAATATAAGGGAGGACTCTGATTGGCTGTTTGAGGATGAACCAGCGATGACGACTTCCTGTCTGGAGCGGAGCCGGTGACCAGCAGCCCAATAAAGTAGGTCAGAAACGTCTGAAGCAAAGTTTAACCAAGCGGAGCCTGTGATTGGACGAAGACACTGAGGACACGCCCCCTGAGACACTAGCTGGAGTTCTGGGACTTTAATTAAAACTCTCTTAGTCTTCTCGTTACTCTGAAGGTCTTTAAACACAAAAACTAACGTTGAGACCTTTCAGCACGGAGTCGAGGAGTTTAAATGGTTATTTCCAGGCCTGGAAAAGTCCTTGAAAAAAATAAAATCCCCAAAAGTTTAGTAAAAGTCATGTAAACGTGTTATATTCATGTGTTCATGACGTTCATTTACGCTGAGTTTGAAATAATGAATATGCTTTTAAAAGAAAGACTCAGAATATAAGCAGGCATACATACAGGCATCTATATAAATGTTTATTCTTTTAATCAAACTATTGTCTCATTCATTTGAGTCATTTAAGGTTTACTGTATGCTTTGTATTCTCATTGTTAGTTTAAATACTACATTTACTCACTTTTTACTGTTTACACCCAGATTTCACTAAATGTTTGTCATGGACATTTGGTTTAAAGTCATGAGGTCATTGGTCAGAATGTTGTTTCATGCAAAGTGGAGGAAGATGCAACATTGTTTCAATAAAAGAGTTTAATAGATTGATGCTGTGAAACAAACACGACACCTGGTGACCGTTTCCTGTTTATTCACACTAACAACACAATAATACATAAACACAACAACACACTAACAACAACACAATAATACATAAACACAACAACACACTAACAACAACACAATAATACATAAACACAACAACACACTAACAACAACACAATAATACATAAACACATTAACACACTAACAACAACACAATAATACATAAACACAACAACACACTAACAACAACACAATAATACATAAACACAACAACACACTAACAACAACACAATAATACATAAACACAACAACACACTAACAACAACACAATAATACATCAACACAACAACACACTAACAACAACACAATAATACATCAACACAACAACACACTAACAACAACACAATAATACATCAACACAACAACACACTAACAACAACACAATAATACATCAACACAACAACACACTAACAACAACACAATAATACATCAACACAACAACACAAACTCACATCTCTTTGGACCAACGCCTCGATCTTCATTCACATATTTACAACAAAATAAATCTTAAACTTTGACTTTATACAACAAAGTGCATCAGATATAAATTCTGAAATAATAAACAATGTGTTATTAAAATGCATTTGACTATTTCCATTAGTATAAAGAGGACACATCAAATCAGCCATGGTAGGTAGTGTTGTCTTTTTATGAGCAATACATCATATTTAATAATAATAATAATAATAATAATGTGTTGTTTCCTGTCCTCACGTGGTGACATCATCGGGTCATGTGGTCACACGGGTTCCTCTGGTTCTAAGCTCCCTGAACACGGGTTCCTCTGGTTCTAAGCTCCCTGAACACGGGTTCCTCTGGTTCTAAGCTCCCTGAACACGGGTTCCTCGGTTCTAAGCTGACTGAACACAGGTTCCTCTGGTTCTAAGCTCCCTGAACACGGGTTCCTCTGGTTCTAAGCTGACTGAACACAGGTTCCTCTGGTTCTAAGCTCCCTGAACACGGGTTCCTCCGGTTCTAAGCTGACTGAACACGGGTTCCTCCGGTTCTAAGCTCCCTGAACACGGGTTCCTCTGGTTCTAAGCTCCCTGAACACGGGTTCCTCCGGTTCTAAGCTGACTGAACACAGGTTCCTCTGGTTCTAAGCTCCCTGAACACGGGTTCCTCCGGTTCTAAGCTGACTGAACACGGGTTCCTCCGGTTCTAAGCTCCCTGAACACGGGTTCCTCTGGTTCTAAGCTCCCTGAACACGGGTTCCTCTGGTTCTAAGCTGACTGAACACGGGTTCCTCCGGTTCTAAGCTGACTGAACACGGGTTCCTCTGGTTCTAAGCTCCCTGAACACGGGTTCCTCTGGTTCTAAGCTGACTGAACACGGGTTCCTCTGGTTCTAAGCTGACTGAACACGGGTTCCTCCGGTTCTAAGCTCCCTGAACACGGGTTCCTCTGGTTCTAAGCTCCCTGAACACGGGTTCCTCGGTTCTAAGCTCCCTGAACAGCTTCCTCTTGGTTCACTGACTCACTGGGAAGCCCCGCCTTCCTTTGTGAGACAGTAAGGAGTTAGGAGATAGGAGGTAGGAGATAGGAGTCTCTGAACCGACGGTTCAAACTACTCTTTAACTATCTTAAATGTAACATTTTGTTTAAAATATGAATAAACTCAGACATGAACTGAAGCTTCTACCTTTTTACCAACCAAAGTGTTTTAAACCAAAACCATGAAAACAGCAGAAGAGGACGTTCGTCTTCAGGAGGCGGAGCCATGATCCTCTGGTGCTCTGATTGGCTAATCAGCTGGTTCTCTGATCCTCTGATTGGCTGATCGTCTGTATGTGGCATCAGGTTCCTGAGTAACAGGTGGAGGCTCGTGGTGCGTTCAGGTGCTCCTCGTCGACTCATTAATAGTAAACTTCCGCAGCAGGAAGTTAAACGTCAGTTCACAGAGGATGAAATGAATCTCTCTCTCTCTCTCTCTCTCTCTCTCTCTCCCTCCCTCTCTCCCTCTCTCTCTCTCTCTCTCTCTCTCTCCCCATCTCTACTAAACCAGGCAGGTAACGGAGCTCGTTGTTCCGCGCTCTGGAGGAGCGCCTGAACGCAGCACCGTCGCCTCCCAGCTTACAGCTCCTCTGCTGCCTTCCCATTGGCTACCGGCTGCTCCTCCTCTTCCTCCTCTTCCTCCCGCCTCCTCCGGCGGTTGAAGAAGCCGAGCTGAGCCGAAAACACACGAAGCGAACCGATTATCATTTATTGTTTATGTTTTATTCATATATGTATTGTTTATGTTTTATTCATGTATTTATTGTTTATGTTTTATTCATGTATGTATTGTTTATGTTTTATTCATGTATTTATTGTTTATGTTTTATTCATATATGTATTGTTTATGTTTTATTCATGTATTTATTGTTTATGTTTTATTCATATATGTATTGTTTATGTTTTATTCATGTATTTATTGTTTATGTTTTATTCATCTATTTATTGTTTATGTTGCATTCATATATTTATTGTGTAAAACATTTGTGTTGTGCATTCAACAATTTGTATTTATTATTAAGTATTGGCATAAAAATATAATTAAAGTACTTATCTTGCAGAATAATATATATTATATAATCATTATTATAATGACTTTATATAGTGCTGGTAGTAATATGTAATATTGACTCTGTAATATTACATAATCATGTATTAATTGATAATATTTTGTAAATAATTGTAGTAAAATAAAGTAGAATATTTTCCTCTGCGATGTAGTGGAGAATAAAATATAGAGTATAAAATATAAAAGGGTAAATTATAGA
>JBAMJR010000118.1:857500-862500 GCA_038501785.1 Myoxocephalus aenaeus
AAACCTAACTAGTAGTTTAGTTGTCTAAACCTAACTAGTAGTTTAGTTGTTTAAACCTAACTAGTAGTTTAGTTGTCTAAACCTAACTAGTAGTTTAGTTGTCTAAACCTAACTATAGTTTAATTGTTTAAACCTAACTAGTAGTTTAGTTGTCTAAACCTAACTAGTAGTTTAGTTGTCTAAACCTAACTATAGTTTAATTGTCTAAACCTAACTAGTAGTTTAGTTGTTTAAACCTAACTAGTAGTTTAGTTGTCTAAACCTAACTAGTAGTTTAGTTGTTTAAACCTAACTAGTAGTTTAGTTGTTTAAACCTAACTAGTAGTTTAGTTGTCTAAACCTAACTAGTAGTTTAGTTGTTTAAACCTAACTAGTAGTTTAGTTGTCTAAACCTAACTAGTAGTTTAGTTGTTTAAACCTAACTAGTAGTTTAGTTGTCTAAACCTAACTAGTAGTTTAGTTGTCTAAACCTAACTATAGTTTAATTGTTTAAACCTAACTAGTAGTTTAGTTGTCTAAACCTAACTAGTAGTTTAGTTGTCTAAACCTAACTATAGTTTAATTGTCTAAACCTAACTAGTAGTTTAGTTGTTTAAACCTAACTAGTAGTTTAGTTGTCTAAACCTAACTAGTAGTTTAGTTATTTAAACCTAACTAGTAGTTTAGTTGTCTAAACCTAACTATAGTTTAATTGTCTAAACCTAACTAGTAGTTTAGTTGTTTAAACCTAACTAGTAGTTTAGTTGTCTAAACCTAACTAGTAGTTTAGTTGTTTAAACCTAACTAGTAGTTTAGTTGTTTAAACCTAACTAGTAGTTTAGTTGTCTAAACCTAACTAGTAGTTTAGTTGTTTAAACCTAACTAGTAGTTTAGTTGTCTAAACCTAACTAGTAGTTTAGTTGTTTAAACCTAACTAGTAGTTTAGTTGTCTAAACCTAACTAGTAGTTTAGTTGTCTAAACCTAACTAGTAGTTTAGTTGTCTAAACCTAACTATAGTTTAATTGTCTAAACCTAACTAGTAGTTTAGTTGTTTAAACCTAACTAGTAGTTTAGTTGTCTAAACCTAACTAGTAGTTTAGTTATTTAAACCTAACTAGTAGTTTAGTTGTTTAAACCTAACTAGTAGTTTAGTTGTCTAAACCTAACTAGTAGTTTAGTTATTTAAACCTAACTAGTAGTTTAGTTGTTTAAACCTAACTAGTAGTTTAGTTGTCTAAACCTAACTAGTAGTTTAGTTATTTAAACCTAACTAGTAGTTTAGTTGTTTAAACCTAACTAGTAGTTTAGTTGTCTAAACCTAACTAGTAGTTTAGTTGTTTAAACCTAACTAGTAGTTTAGTTGTCTAAACCTAACTAGTAGTTTAGTTGTTTAAACCTAACTAGTAGTTTAGTTGTTTAAACCTAACTGAGTTTCCTGTGAAGACAGAAGTTTATTTTGAAAAGACTGCATTCTTGTAAAAAGCGGAAATGAACACGTGTTGAAAAATTAGGCTTAACTTTTGGTAGAAAATAATATGAATTGTTTTGTGAAGAGACGTTGGAAATGAAGCTTGATTTGACAGCTTTCTCGTCATCAATCACGGGAACCAAAACGTATTTCAACCGATGTAAAGTTACAGAATTTAGATCTTATTTTAACCCAGAACACGATAATCTCCTAAACATCAGTGGTCTTGTTTCAGTTCTCAGAGTTTATTAGGTGTTTAAAGCATTTATAACAACCAATAAAAGCAATTTAATGAGCTGATAACATAACAAAGAGTGTGTTTACTCTGAATAACTATTGTACATGTTAATACTTTAAAAGGACAGAAAGAAATATGGAAAGATGTTCAAATGAATACATCTGTGTCCCTCTTTCAGCATCAGGACTGTTTTACTAGCTGAAACCTCTCTGAAGTCTCAGCCCTCGTCAAGAGGAACAATCTGCACCCGGTCTGGACCCATAAACTGGACTTTATTGAGACGGGCATCTGTACAGCGGGCCCTCGGGGGCCTTTACAGGGAAACACTGTTGTGTTTACGGCACGGTCATTAGGCTCATGAAAGATTCCACTCAATGCTCCTCTGTTTAATCCCTATCATTAGTCTGACTGGATAACTGTATGAATAACACATGTTTTACTGGGACACTCACAGCTCACTTAATGATGATATTTACTTGTAAAACATAAGAGAAGGATCCAGAAGAAGATCTGTGCAGCAGGCGATGAAATATTCTGAATTGGATTCTTTTTTATGGGATCAACCGACAAAAGCACTGATCATGCATTTTCAGACCATCCAGTTTGTAAAGCAGAATGTGAACATACATATTTAATCAGCCATATTAATTCTACAACATAACACATTTACATTGAAATAAACATAAAGCTGTCTTATTGGTTAGATTATCGATATATACATATGAGTAGAGGAGTTTATAGAAGAAAACCTACCTGAGTCAAGGACTTCATGAATGGAGCGCTGATGTTACAGCTCCTCTGATTGGCCGGTCTGTCCTCAGAGAAGCACTCAACCTGAATGTCTGATTGGTCCTGTGGAGAATGGGAGGAGCATTACACGCTTATTTTTGTTTTGATGTGAATTAGTTTTATCTATATATACGTTACTGTCTGTCTATCGACGAATCTTAGTTGCATTATGTTATTGGATATTTTGTTATTTCAGGCTGCCATAAAATAATCGGGCCAGGGACAGCACATGAAAATTGGCCTCTCTGGCTAACTCTGGCTCACTTACAGTGTTACTGTTGATTGGTGTGCATTGTCCCTGCAAAATAAACACATAAATGAAAATGAAATAAAATAATGAGTCAGAGGGTCATCTCACATTATGTGTGAATGCTGCAGTACGAATGAGCGGCAGCCAGGGGGCAACATCCGGTTCTTTAAAGTGTCTATGCTTCATGTGTTAAAGCTGCATTCTCTCTCCTGACCACCAGGGGGTGACTCCTCTGGTTGTATAGAAGTCTATGCTTCATGTGTTAAAGCTGCATTCTCTCTCCTGACCACCAGGGGCCGACTCCTCTGGTTGTATAGAAGTCTATGCTTCATGTGTTAAAGCTGCATTCTCTCTCCTGACCACCAGGGGGCGACTCCTCTGGTTGTATAGAAGTCTATGCTTCGTGTGTTAAAGCTGCATTCTCTCTCCTGACCACCAGGGAGTGACTCCTCTGGTTGTATAGAAGTCTATGCTTCATGTGTTAAAGCTGCATTCTCTCTCCTGACCACCAGGGGGCGACTCCTCTGGTTGTATAGAAGTCTATGCTTCATGTGTTAAAGCTGTATTCTCTCTCCTGACCACCAGGGGGTGACTCCTCTGGTTGTATAGAAGTCTATGCTTCATGTGTTAAAGCTGCATTCTCTCTCCTGACCACCAGGGGGCGACTCCTCTGGTTGTATAGAAGTCTATGCTTCATGTGTTAAAGCTGTATTCTCTCTCCTGACCACCAGGGGGCGACTCCTCTGGGTGTATAGAAGTCTATGTCTGTCACTGTAAAAAATGAGGATTAACTAGTCGTTACATATCATAGGAACCGTTGTATGAGGACTGTTGCTGAGTCAACACGTGTTGGAAATAACTCATCTTTCTATCAAAATGCAAGTTACCTGAGATTCTTCCCTCTGAGAACAATAGTAAAAACATACCAAGCTGCATATAATTAGAACAACGAATGGAAAACCTTCGATGAACTGAATGAAGGTTGGATCGGTAGTTCATGTTTGAAGAGGAACAACGTTCATTTTACAGAAATGTCTGACGATGTTCTGAAAGCGCACGACACCTTGACGATGAGGCTGGAGAAGAGGAGGTTGGAGGAGGTGGAGATGTGGATGTATGCTCCATAAGCGTTCTCTCCCTGATTCTCCAGTCGAGCAAACACCACCATCCTCCTCCGACCGGCCTCCACCACTCGCTCCGAGCCCGCCGGCGCCCCCCGGAGGCTGCAGAGCGACCAGGCGGCCCGCGAGCTGCAGAACTGCCTTCAGATAAAACACAGGACAGGATTCACCATGGTGTTCTTTGATGAATGATAATAATACATGTGTGTGTTTGTGTGTGTGTGTATGAAGGCCAGGCGTCACTCACTGAACATCCATGAGGTCAGTGTGACTGGAGAGGACGAGGTCGGGAACGCAGGAGTCTTCCTGCTCACAGCCGTTCCAGAAGGGAAGCTACGGAAAGAAAGAAGGATCATTTCATTTCTCTTTGTTGAAGAACCAGAAGCACTTCGATGTGCAACACGTTCTCACTCACAACTCGCTTAGTCAGAGGCTCTACGCTTCAAACTGCTTCAAAGCCGCTGCTTCATGTGTTAAAGCTGCATTCCCTCTCCTCACCACCAGGGGGTGACTCCTCTGGTTGTATAGAAGTCTATGCTTCATGTGTTAAAGCTGCATTCTCTCTCCTGACCACCAGGGGGCGACTCCTCTGGTAGTATAGAAGTCTATGCTTCATGTGTTAAAGCTGCATTCTCTCTCCTGACCACCAGGGGGTGACTCCTCTGGTTGTATAGAAGTATATGCTTCATGTGTTAAAGCTGCATTCTCTCTCCTGACCACCAGGGGGCGACTCCTCTGGTTGTATAGAAGTATATGCTTAATGTGTTAAAGCTGCGTTCTCTCTCCTGACCACCAGGGGGTGACTCCTCTGGTTGTATAGAAGTCTATGCTTCATGTGTTAAAGCTGCATTCTCTCTCCTGACCACCAGGGGGCGACTCCTCTGGTTGTATAGAAGTCTATGCTTCATGTGTTAAAGCTGCATTCTCTCTCCTGACCACCAGGGGGTGACTCCTCTGGTTGTATAGAAGTCTATGCTTCATGTGTTAAAGCTGCATTCTCTGGTTCTGGACGTTTATCTCTGGAGAGACAGAAGTGACATCATCACCTGGATGTAAAGACCGGCTCTCACCTCGGCCCTCAGCACACTCGGCCAGTCGGGGTCCAGCACCGGCCCCTCGTCTGCACTGCTCAGCCCCGCCTCCAGGAGAACCGC
>JBAMJR010000118.1:867500-872500 GCA_038501785.1 Myoxocephalus aenaeus
CAAAGCTCGAACTAAAGCTCAAAGTGTATTGTTTGTTTTGGGTGTAATTATTGTTGCAAACTCTAGGGGGCGCCAGAAGGATGTTTAATTGAAAGCTGGGGACATATTCCTGTCTCCATGTTTATCCAATGCTGCTACTGTCATGTTCCTCACCCAGATACGCAGCGTGGTTCTTCAGCTCGTCTGGAAACTCGTCCTGATACGAGGACTTGGGCGGAACCACTTTCCCGTGTTTGGTCTCTTTGAGCACGGCTCCGTTCCAGTCGTAGGCGCCGACCGCCCCGAGCAGAACGCCGTCCTGGTGGAGGACACGGGACATTACATCAGACCAACTACATCCTGATTCATTAGGAAATCATTGTGCCAAAGATACAACTGAAGAATGAAATAAATAAAACAGAATACAAATATTAGCATATTTACAAATATATATTAATAATTATTGCGTTCATAAGAAGACACCAGTAAAAAATTTAAAAATAAGATAATATGGTAAAACAATTTAACTAAAGACACAATCAATCAGAACAACATAACATTGAAAATAACAATATAAAGTGTATCAAAAGTAATATGAACACTAGTAAATAATATAAATTAGAGAGAGGAGAGAAAGAGGAGAGAGGGAGGAAGAAAGAGAGAGGGGAAGAGAGAGAGGATAGAGTGAGAGGGAGAGGAGGATAGAGAGAGAGAGGAAGAGATAAGGAGAGAGGAGGAGAGAGGAGAAGAGAGGAGGAGAGGAGGACTCTGTTTTCTTCATCAGTTTGTCTGTTACCTGATTTCACATTTTTACCTTTTAATCCCAAAGACCAGAAAACTCTTTGCATATTTGTCTGTGTATGGAATGGTGTGTGTGTGTGTGTGTGTGTGTGTGTGTGTGTGTGTGTGTGTGTGTGTGTGTGTGTGTGTGTGTGTGTGTGTGTGTGTGTGTGTGTGTGTGAAAGGAAAACCATCTGTCTGCGTTTCACAGAAAGTTTCCACGACACCGTTTCTCTCCCTGACGTTGGAATCCAGTTGAGTTTTTTTTTCCCTGGACGAGAAACAACAGAAATATTTCTGGAAGCTTCTCGTTCTGCGGCTTCAGACTTCAGTCGGGGAGGAAACCATCCCTCCGATATTTAAAAAGTTTGATCTTCTGTTTCCATTGATGAGAATCAATAAAATACACAACTCTGCTGATTTATTGGATCAGGATTTGTTTTTCTGGAGAGAACTGAAGGAAAATCTGATCAGAACTTCAAGTAGAAACTTGAAGCTGCAGAGTCACGAATTCCTACCAATTAAAGTGACGATCAGGAGGTTTTCCAGCAAAGATTTCTGGGAAATTATCAGGACTCTTCATCCAGAATGAACACGTCTCTGGAAATGAAACAAACTACCCAAATCTAAAGAGTCAAATATGAATAATATCTATAATAATAATAGTGTTGGACTCTTCATCACATCTTCACTTCACTGACATCAACACACGAGAGTCTCTTCCAGGAGTCTGAACCCTGAACGCACAGACGACCAGGAGGTGAAGGTGCAGGTGGAGGTGAGATGGAGGTGGAGGTGACGGTGAAGGTGAGATGGAGGTGGAGATGGAGGTGAAGGTGAAATGGAGGTGGAGGTGAAGGTGAAGGTGAAGGTGCAGATGGAGGTAGAGATGGAGGTGAAGGTGAGATGGAGGTGACGGTGAAGGTGCAGATGGAGGTGGAGGTGAAGGTGAAGGTGCAGATGGAGGTGAAGGTGAGATGGAGGTGGAGGTGGAGGTGCAGATGAAGGTGAAGGTGAAGGTGAAGGTGGAGGTGAAGGTGGAGGTGAAGGTGGAGGTGAAGGTGGAGGTGGAGGTGAAGGTGAAGGTGAAGGTGAAGGTGGAGGTGAAGGTGGAGATGAAGGTGACGGTGGAGGTGAAGGTGAGATGGAGGTGAAGGTGAGTGACTCACTTTGACCAGATGAGAGGAGAAACCCGCCTGAGCCATCTGCAGACCGAACCCTCGGCCCTGACTGCTGGTTCCTGCAGAGAGGAAACAGACGACATCTTCCTGTTCCTGTCACATTAATAATGTTTATTAAATGAATGTTCATGAAGATCTTCAAGCTTCTCGTGTTTGTTTTGTTTAAACCTAACTGTTGTTGTTGTTGTTGTTGTTGTTGTTGTTGTTGTTGTTGGTGTTGTTGTTGTCTAAACCTAACTGTTGGTGGTGTTGTCTAAACCTAACTGTTGATTCGCTCCTTTTTTAACGGAACGTCACTCCGAAGTTGTTCTGAGGGACACGAAAAAAATGTGTCTCCATAAATTAAATCAATAGATTGTATTTGGAGACTATTTCTTGAACTGTGTTCACCAGCTAGTTTGTCCACTGTGTCTGATGCTGAGCAGGTAGACGAGAGCGCTAAAGACTCAACCAAAACAGTAAAGTTGTGAGACCTAAAACCAAACCCACGACCCGGAGAGAAAATGGACGGATGCTTCAGACCTTCAACCAATCAACAAAGTATTTAACATGCTGCCGGTCAGCTGACCTTCCAGAGAGAAGATCCTCTCTCCCAGCGCGTCCACGATGTCCTTCAGCGCCGACTCGTCCGACACGTTGAAGAAGTGCTTCTCATCCGGGTCGCTGGCGATGAACTTGATTTCCTTCAGAAAGGCTTCAGGGTTGATTCCTCTGCGGTTGTAATAACCCAGAACCTGGACAAGGCAAGACAAAGGCCAGAGTTCCTAAAGGGGCTTTGATGCAAACATGGGAAGCAGGAAGTCCAAGTTCTCAGGAAATGAAAGCTGAATCAGGAAGTCAGACAGGAAGTCAGACAGGAAGTCAGACAGGAAGTCAGACAGGGAAGCAGACAGGAAGTCAGACAGGAAGTCAGACAGGGAGTCAGACAGGAAGTCAGACAGGGAGTCAGACAGGAAGTCAGACAGGAAGTCAGCAGGACATGTTGGGGCTTGAAGCACCGACTCACCGCGATGGCGTACATGGTGACGTTGTCCCGCTCGCTGTCGGCGACGGCCTGCACCAGCTGTGGACTGTCGTGAGATTCTCCGTCCGTGATCACGATCATCACCTTCTGAGCACCGGGTCGCCCGCCGCGCCTGAACGCCTCCGACCTGCAGGGCGGAGAACAGTGACAGTGAGTGGACCTGGCGGTTGACCCGTGTGGCGTTCCTCATCGGGAGTCGTACCGCGCCACGTTGATGCCCAGCGCCGTCCTCGTCTCCTCGCCGCCCCGCTGGTCGATGCCCCTGGCGGCCTCCACCACCTCCTCCACCGTCTGGTACTCGCCCAGACCGAACTCGTGGACCACCGAGGATCCGTACTGGACCACACCCACCTGCAGCCAGAACACAGCACTGCTCAGTCCAGACCCGAAGCCCTGCAGCTCCGGGTCTCAGAGAGCTTTCCCTCAGTCGGCCTGCTGGTCAGCTTCCAGTAAGACCAGTCTGCTACTGGTGGCCGCGCAACTGCAGCAGGTGATGGTTCAAATCTTTGCTCAAGGGCGTGTCAGTGAGGACTGTCGAAGGTAGGGAGACTGTTTTTCATTTTTCACCCGCTGCTTCCGCCAGTTTTGCCGGTTTCCTAGTTCTCAGGTGCATGCTGGGACATAACTTGACACGTTTGTATTTTTGCAATATAGAACCAACCTGCGTCTGACCCGGGCCGATGTAGAACTTCTGCAGGATGGTGATGAGGAAGTCCTGCACCTCGTACCACGGGTAGATGGAGTTAGAACCGTCCACAACGATCACGATGTCCATCAACGTCTCACACCCTAGGAGACAATGAACAAGATGGAGGGAGGGATGGAGGGATGAACACATGAACACATGAACACATGATGGATGCGTGGCTGTCATTACTCTGCAGGGCGGGGGCCATGCTGTGGCCCAGCCTGAAGCTCCGGCTGACCCTGGAACAGACTCCGGTGCTGTAGAGGGAGCTTCCGCACTCATGGGACCAGAGAGGGCCGCAGGTCTGAGGACAGGGAGACACTGGGGTCAAGCGGACGGACAGGAAGTCAAGCTGACGGACAGGAAGTCAAGCTGACGGACAGGAAGTCAAGCGGACGGACAGGAAGTCAGGCGGACGGACAGGAAATCAAGCGGACGGACAGGAAGTCAGGCAGGCGGACAGGAAGTCAAGCGGACAGACAGGAAGTCAAGCTGACGGACAGGAAGTCAAGCGGACGGACAGGAAATCAAGCGGACGGACAGGAAGTCAGGCAGGCGGACAGGAAGTCAAGCGGACAGACAGGAAGTCAAGCTGATGGACAAGAAGTCAAGCGGACGGACAGGAAGTAGGCGGACGGACAGGAAGTCAGGCGGACGGACAGGAAGTAGGCGGACGGACAGGAAATCAAGCGGACGGACAGGAAGTCAGGCAGGCGGACAGGAAGTCAGGCACGCGGACAGGAAGTGCTCTCTTGGTGCTCTTATGGTCATGTGACTCACCACGAAGCTGCCGTCTCGGGGGTTAGAGGTCAGCGTCATGCCAAGCCTCATCCGGTCCTTCCTCTCAGACACATTGTCCAGAGAGAGTTTCCCTGAAAACATCACTCAACTTTAGTTATTATTATTTATTACACTATCAGTTATTAGACACCTTTAAAATGTCCAAAACGTTTTAGCACAAGATAATAACTTAAAGAAATGTTAAAACAGCACTATTACTGTAGTACTTTTTGCAGTTAAAACTGAAGTACTTTTACTGCAGTAAACCTTTTTGATGAGCGAGTGACTAGTGACTCACCCAGGTTCAGTTTTGTGCAGTTTGCAGAGTTTCTGGTGTCCAGAGGGCACCTGAACACATCACCAGTCTGCTGCTTCCCCGTGGATTCAAAGGGAGCTCCAACCAGCAGCCTGTTTCACAAATACACTACATGTATTATAATTGTTTTTCCCTAGGAGAGCTGATCCACTGCAGGCCCAGTTAGAAAATCCACGGCCCGCCACTGCTGTAAAGTACAGGGGGATTTTAAGATCCAGAATTGATAGCGGGGAGTCTCGTCGCACCCACGGA
>JBAMJR010000118.1:877500-955000 GCA_038501785.1 Myoxocephalus aenaeus
TGATAGTGAATAAAGAGCAGTTAAAGGTGACGTGTTGAAAGATTCAGACAGAACAACAAATCTTTTGGCTCGACGGAGGAAAATAAATCTGTTTCCTGGACTCATCTTCCTCCAGCTACTCGTCTTCCTCCAGCTACTCATCTTCCTCCAGCTACTCATCTTCCTCCAGCTACTCGTCTTCCTCCAGTTACTCATCTTCCTCCAGTTACTCATCTTCCTCCAGCTACTCATCTTCCTCCAGCTACTCGTCTTCCTCCAGTTACTCATCTTCCTCCAGTTACTCATCTTCCTCCAGCTACTCATCTTCCTCCAGCTACTCGTCTTCCTCCAGTTACTCATCTTCCTCCAGTTACTCATCTTCCTCCAGCTACTCATCTTCCTCCAGCTACTCGTCTTCCTCCAGCTACTCGTCTTCCTCCAGCTACTCGTCTTCCTCCAGCTACTCGTCTTCCTCCAGCTACTCGTCTTCCTCCAGCTGCTCGTCTTCCTCTAGTTACTCGTCTTCCTCCAGCTACTCGTCTTCCTCCAGTTACTCGTCTTCCTCCAGTTACTCGTCTTCCTCCAGCTACTCGTCTTCCTCCAGCTACTCGTCTTCCTCCAGTTACTCGTCTTCCTCCAGCTGCTCGTCTTCCTCTAGTTACTCGTCTTCCTCCAGTTACTCGTCTTCCTCCAGCTACTCGTCTTCCTCCAGTTACTCGTCTTCCTCTAGTTACTCGTCTTCCTCTTGCTGAATGGTCAGCAAGAGCGTAGTACTGATTCCAATTCCTCATACATATGGTCCAGTATCCATTCTGAGGGCTCATTGTGTTTCTTCCCTTCCTGTTGACCGACTCTCTCACCACTCCTAAAATCCAGTCATTCTTCCATTGAACCTGAACCTCGTAGTAAAATCTTCCTGAAGAGAAACTCTGCTTTGCTAAGACACTTAAAGATGTATCAAATCTCTCTGGGTTGTCTGGGAGATGCTGCTCTAGCTTACTTTGTTTAACTTGTTTTCCATCATAAGAGACGATGAGGTTAGGATGAGCTGTATCAGGATGAAGAGTCACATCCACTGCAGACCGCTGGACCCTCTTCAGCTCGACTGTGGCCTCCGCCTTCTCCATCTGGTTACTGAACGTCTCCTGCAGCTGATTCAAAGCTCTCACCACAGTCCCCTCATGTGAAGGTGGACTGACTCTGACTCCTGTCCAGTTCTTGGTGGGTGGAGCAGCCTTCAGGGTCCTGAAGCTCTGGAGGATGTGGAGGTGGTCTTCAGAGCGTGAGAGCTGCTCCACCTCAGTGCTTCTCTTCTTCAGCTCACAGATTTCCTGTTCCAGCTCTTTGATGAAGCCTTCAGCCTGTTTCTCTGTCTTTCTCTGCTTCTCTTTGATGGTGTCGATGAGCTCGGCCTGGCTTCTCTCAACAGACTCCTTCAGACTAAAGTCTAGTTGACAAATGAGTTTCCCCGCTGTGGATTAATAAAGTTTTCTAATCTAAATCTAAGACCCAACAAGCGTCCACAGTTCAGCGGTCATGTGACCCGTCAGCTGATTTACTGCGTTCAGCCTCAGTAACTTATCTTTATACTATATTTTAGACTTTTGCATGTTCAATATTTTGCACATTCCTGCACAAAACTGCACAACTTGAAACAGATATATTGGACCTGTTTTTATAGAAGTTTATTGTAACATTTCCTATTCTAAATTTATGTTTTCTATTTGCTTTTTATTTTCTTGTTATGTTTTTGGGATGTCCGAGTATGGAGTATTTGGAGTACTTGGAGTATTTGGAGTATTTGGAGTACTTGGTGTCCTGCTGGTCCCGTGAAGCTGGAGGAGCTGCTGCCTCTTCAGCCTCTGATCCAGTGAAGGAGTCGTTGTAAAACTCTGTTAGAACCAACAACCAAAACAAGTTAAATGTCTGCAGCAGATCATCATGAATGTGACTTCATGAACATCTTTAAAGAGAGGAGAGGTTTACGGCTGCAGACCGCTAACTGGTCCCAGATGGCCCAGTGCCCGGCCTCAGGAGGCTTCCAGTGGAGCTCAGCGTTTACTGTCGGAATGTCACGAATGTTCGTCTCGTAGAAACTAAATATTTCACGAGCTTAAAGTTAAGTTAAATTCATGATTAAACTATCAGAGGTTGAAGAAGTACTCCGATAATATCAATAATAATATTGTTTCAAGTAAAAGTCCTTCACAATGTTACTGAAGTAAATGTTTTACCAATAAGATATACTTAAAGTGCTATCAGTATTATATTATGTTTATTGATGCATTAATGATGTCATCACTTTAGCTTATGAGGAGTATATTTGAATGATTGTATATCCTGTCTAATAATACATCATCATGTATTAGTTGATCTGCAAAGTAAGCTGTCACATAAACGCAGTAAAAAGTACAAAAGAAGAAGAAAGTGGAAATACTTAATAAAGTACCTGAGTCAGAACTTTGAGCTCATTTTCTCTGTTTGTTTGTTTGTTTGTTTGTTTGTTTGTTTTTTTGTTTGATCGATTGTTGGTTTGATTGATTTGTTGTTTGTTTGTTTGTTTGTTTGTTTGTTTGATGAGATTCTAAACCAGAAGCCAAGTGAGCTGAAGAAGAACTGAAACACGTAGTTAACCTTCAGACCAGAGAAGGTCTCTACTGCCACCTGCTGGACAAACCAGAGGTTTACACAACTTATTTTAATGCAAATACATATTTGATTGTTTTTAAAAGTGTCACCAAGTCATAAGAGAAGTTTCTGGGAAGTAAGAGCTTTAGAATGGACGTATAGAAAAGACTTGTGGAGAAGATGAGAACGTCTTCACTCTCAGAGAACATATCAAATAAAACATCAGGGACAACAGGAAATATGTTAGTAAACTAAACTACTACACAAAATATTGTTTTCTGGTCTATTTCTTCAATAACTCGTCTTCTGTCAGACGAGAGGAAAGAAAACATTTACTATGTTACTATGTTGATGTTACTTTAACATTTGTACTACTTTGTTTATTTACGTCTGTAAATTTCTTTCTAAATTCACCTAAAGCCACCATTACATAATGCCTCATTTGCATATTTGCCAATAACATTTTCAGAGTAAATAATCAACTGGTGTTATCTATCAGTTATTGTGTACCATATAAAAACTCATTATCAGTTTTGAGAATTTAACAGTTTTGAGTCCTGAGAAATAAAGAAATGAATCATGTCGGATGTTCAGGACAGAAGAGCTGTGGCGACTCCAAGAACACGATGTGATGCACCTTTTATTAATATTCAATCATCCAGGAAACAAGGAGACACAAAAACAATCAAAAGCCAATAAACGCTCCAGAATATAAGACACGCCAGCATTGTGTTGAATAGAGTCTGTAACTTCATAACTTCCTGTAGTCACTGTTCATAACTTCCTGTGATCACTGTTCATAACTTCCTGTAGTCACTGTTCATAACTTCCTGTGATCACTGTTCACAACTTCCTGTAGTCACTGTTCATAACTTCCTGTAGTCACTGTTCATAACTTCCTGTAGTCTGTTCATAACTTCCTGTGATCACTGTTCATAACTTCCTGTAGTCACTGTTCATAACTTCCTGTAGTCACTGTTCATAACTTCCTGTGATCACTGTTCATAACTTCCTGTAGTCACTGTTCATAACTTCCTGTAGTCACTGTTCATAACTTCCTGTAGTCACTGTTCATAACTTCCTGTGATCACTGTTCACAACTTCCTGTGATCACTGTTCTTAACTTCCTGTGGTCACTCTTCATAACTTCCTGTGATCACTGTTCATAACTTCCTGTAGTCACTGTTCATAACTTCCTGTGGTCACTCTTCATAACTTCCTGTGATCACTGTTCATAACTTCCTGTAGTCACTGTTCATAACTTCCTGTAGTCACTGTTCATAACTTCCTGTAGTCACTGTTCATAACTTCCTGTAGTCTGTTCATAACTTCCTGTGATCACTGTTCATAACTTCCTGTGATCACTGTTCATAACTTCCTGTGATCACTGTTCACAACTTCCTGTAGTCACTGTTCATAACTTCCTGTAGTCACTGTTCATAACTTCCTGTAGTCTGTTCATAACTTCCTGTGATCACTGTTCATAACTTCCTGTAGTCACTGTTCATAACTTCCTGTAGTCACTGTTCATAACTTCCTGTGATCACTGTTCATAACTTCCTGTAGTCACTGTTCATAACTTCCTGTAGTCACTGTTCATAACTTCCTGTAGTCACTGTTCATAACTTCCTGTGATCACTGTTCACAACTTCCTGTGATCACTGTTCTTAACTTCCTGTGGTCACTCTTCATAACTTCCTGTGATCACTGTTCATAACTTCCTGTAGTCACTGTTCATAACTTCCTGTGGTCACTCTTCATAACTTCCTGTGATCACTGTTCATAACTTCCTGTAGTCACTGTTCATAACTTCCTGTAGTCACTGTTCATAACTTCCTGTGATCACTGTTCATAACTTCCTGTAGTCACTGTTCATAACTTCCTGTAGTCACTGTTCATAACTTCCTGTAGTCACTGTTCATAACTTCCTGTAGTCTGTTCATAACTTCCTGTGATCACTGTTCATAACTTCCTGTGATCACTGTTCATAACTTCCTGTAGTCACTGTTCATAACTTCCTGTGATCACTGTTCATAACTTCCTGTAGTCTGTTCATAACTTCCTGTAGTCACTGTTCATAACTTCCTGTGATCACTGTTCATAACTTCCTGTGATCACTGTTCATAACTTCCTGTAGTCACTGTTCATAACTTCCTGTAGTCACTGTTCATAACTTCCTGTAGTCACTGTTCATAACTTCCTGTGATCACTGTTCATAACTTCCTGTGATCACTGTTCATAACTTCCTGTAGTCTGTTCATAACTTCCTGTAGTCACTGTTCATAACTTCCTGTAGTCACTGTTCATAACTTCCTGTGATCACTGTTCATAACTTCCTGTGATCACTGTTCATAACTTCCTGTAGTCACTGTTCATAACTTCCTGTAGTCACTGTTCATAACTTCCTGTAGTCTGTTCATAACTTCCTGTGATCACTGTTCATAACTTCCTGTGATCACTGTTCATAACTTCCTGTAGTCACTGTTCATAACTTCCTGTGATCACTGTTCATAACTTCCTGTAGTCTGTTCATAACTTCCTGTGATCACTGTTCATAACTTCCTGTGATCACTGTTCATAACTTCCTGTAGTCACTGTTCATAACTTCCTGTAGTCACTGTTCATAACTTCCTGTAGTCACTGTTCATAACTTCCTGTGATCACTGTTCATAACTTCCTGTGATCACTGTTCATAACTTCCTGTAGTCTGTTCATAACTTCCTGTAGTCACTGTTCATAACTTCCTGTAGTCACTGTTCATAACTTCCTGTGATCACTGTTCATAACTTCCTGTGATCACTGTTCATAACTTCCTGTAGTCACTGTTCATAACTTCCTGTAGTCACTGTTCATAACTTCCTGTAGTCACTGTTCATAACAACATGAGGACGGTTTCTGCTTGTTTGAGTCTCAGGTTTCTCTGTCCGTCCGCTCCGTGACGCTGAAGCTCTCCGAGCGCTCGCTGCCCTCCACGGCTGCAAACTTCACCTTCCTGCTCGACCTCTGCAGACACAAACATCCTTCTTGAGACAGAATAATCTCAAATATTTAAGTATTTCTGTGTATGTCTTGTCAACGCCGTCACAGCCCCACGTTTGGACTCACCTGTCTCTCTGCGAGCCCTCGAGGGAATCGGGAGATGTCGTCCCGCCGGCGCTCCGTCCTCTCCCAGTCCTCCCACCACAGCTGGCGGCGGTGCTCCGACTGGCGGGACGTGATTCGCTGGTAGATGGCCTCGTTCTGACGGCCGACCAGCAGAAGCTCCTCCCTCCTCTTGTCGGCATTCAGACTGAGGAAGAAACCCAGGAGGAAGAGGAGGGAGACGTTTGATGGGCCGGCATATTAAAACAAGTACATGCAGACTGACACTGAACATGAATAACCGCTACCCAAAGTGTATTTTTACTTTTTAAAGCTTGAACAAGTCATTGTTGTGGTGAACATAGTGGAACATTCAGCAGCTAAACACAGATAATTCCAAAAACAGAGCTAAAAGAGAGAATATTGGACTTCATTTCATCAGTAAACACAAACACAAAGACTCCTTATTGATCATCATGTTGCTCTGTAACTGCTGGAAAAGGTTTAACATAAGGTGGAAGTTCCTTTAACTTAATTGTCCTACAACCCTTTCGTTTACCAATCAGGAGGGATTGTATTGCCTTCACTGTTTTGTTCCTGGCAGATGAAGTGGATTTATAGCAGCTTCCTGTCTCCCTGAGTCCCAGAATAAAAGGTTTCAGAGAAGCTTTATAGCTGCTGTCAAGATTAAAGATTTTAGGGTCCAGTGTGAGGGCAGATAAATACCAGAGAGTCACCAGCATCACACATCCACATCCAGATCAATAATTCAACAGCGTAACAGAGCAGGACTGATCACATAAATGATGTAAAGGTCCAACAAGGAGAGCTGGCATCAACACAGCAACATTAAAGACCTCGTGGGAGGAGAAAAGCTTCATGAAGGTCAGCGTGACATCAACAGAACAAAAGCTTTCAGTCACTGAAGAAACTTCAGCTCTGTGGAATAATCTGACATAACATGTAACACGGCGTAACACGGCGTAACACGGCGTAACACGGCGTAACACAGCGTAACACAGTGTAACACGGCGTAACACGGTGTAACATGGCGTAACACGGTGTAACATGGTGTAACATGGCGTAACACGGCGTAACACAGTGTAACATGGCGTAACACAGTGTAACATGGCGTAACACAGTGTAACATGGTGTAACACAGCGTAACATGGTGTAACACAGCGTAACACAGTGTAACATGGCGTAACACAGTGTAACATGGCGTAACACAGTGTAACACAGTGTAACACAGCGTAGCACAGTGTAACACGGCGTAACACAGTGTAACACGGCGTAACACAGTGTAACAAGGCGTAACACAGTGTAACACTGTGTAACACTGTGTAACACAGTGTAACACGGCGTAACACGGCGTAACATGGCGTAACACGGCGTAACACAGCGTAACACGGTGTAACACGGTGTAACACGGCGTAACAGGATGTAACAGGACGTAACAGGACGTAACAGGACGTAACATGGCGTAACATGGTGTAACATGGCGTAACATGGCGTAACGTGGCGTAACGTGGTGTAACATGGCGTAACATGGTGTAACATGGCGTAACATGGCGTAACATGGTGTAACATGATGTAACATGGTGTAACATGGCGTAACATGGTGTAACATGGTGTAACATGGCGTAACACAGTGTAACCTGGTGTAACCTGGTGTAACACGGCGTAACACGGCGTAACACAGTGTAACCTGGTGTAACACGGCGTAACACGGCGTAACACGGCGTAACACAGCGTAACACAGCGTAACACAGCGTAACACAGTGTAACACGGCGTAACACAGTGTAACATGGCGTAACACAGTGTAACATGGTGTAACATGGCGTAACACGGCGTAACACAGTGTAACATGGCGTAACACAGTGTAACATGGTGTAACACAGCGTAACATGGTGTAACACAGCGTAACACAGTGTAACATGGCGTAACACAGTGTAACATGGTGTAACACAGTGTAACACGGCGTAACACAGTGTAACAAGGCGTAACACAGTGTAACACAGTGTAACACAGTGTAACACGGCGTAACACGGCGTAACATGGCGTAACACAGCGTAACATGGCGTAACACGGCGTAACACGGTGTAACACGGCGTAACAGGATGTAACAGGATGTAACAGGATGTAACAGGACGTAACAGGACGTAACATGGTGTAACATGGCGTAACGTGGCGTAACGTGGCGTAACGTGGCGTAACGTGGCGTAACATGGCGTAACATGGCGTAACATGGCGTAACATGGCGTAACATGGTGTAACATGGCGTAACATGGCGTAACATGGCGTAACGTGGCGTAACGTGGCGTAACATGGCGTAACATGGCGTAACATGGTGTAACATGGCGTAACATGGCGTAACATGGCGTAACATGGTGTAACATGGCGTAACATGGTGTAACATGGCGTAACATGGCGTAACATGGCGTAACATGGCGTAACAGGACGTAACATGGCGTAACATGGTGTAACATGGTGTAACATGGTGTAACATGGCGTAACATGGCGTAACAGGACGTAACATGGCGTAACATGGTGTAACATGGTGTAACATGGTGTAACATGGCGTAACATGGCGTAACATGATGTAACATGGCGTAACATGCGTGATATGTCCTGGTCTGGCCGTATCTACAGCACGACATGACGAACCCTCCCTCACATGTTGTGTATGGTGTCAGCAGGTCTCACCTCCTCGGGTGGTACTGGTTCCGATGGTCCACGACGCCTTTAGAGCAAACTATGTCGGCCAGTTTGGAGGCCAGGAGCCGGTTGTCTCTGTCGATGATGGACAGACGCTCGTCCTGCAGCTGAAGCCCAGACCGAGGGTTACAACACACTCACTGTGTGTGTGTGTGTGTGTGTGTGTGTGTGTGTGTGTGTGTGTGTGTGTGTGTGTGTGTGTCCACTGACCTGCAGTTTCTTGAGTTTGAGCTGGACGTGAGCTGGCGTCCTCATGCCCTTGATGTCCACTACTGGCAGAGTGGAGCTCACCTGGACAGGTAAGCACAGGTATCTAACGACAACTACTCAAACCTGCTAAATCTACACATAATATGTACACTTCTCCCCCACCACCCAGTCCCACACCACCCAGTCCTCCACCACCCAGTCCTCCAACACCCAGTCCTCCACCACCCAGTCCTCCAACACCCAGTCCTCCACCACCCAGTCCTCCACCACCCAGTCCTCCAACACCCAGTCCTCCACCACCCAGTCCTCCAACACCCAGTCCTCCAACACCCAGTCCTCCACCTTCCTGCGGTGGTTCTCGTACTCCTGGTGGTCCCATCTCTGCTGCAGGTAGCGGTTGGTGACGGGTTTTAGCGGCTGGTAGGATCTGTGCATGCTGCTCCTCTGATGGTGAACTCACTCATTCACAAAGTGTCAGTCCAGCAGGAGGTGTGTGTGTGTGTGTGTGTGTGTGTGTGTGTGTGTGTGTGTGTGTGTGTGTGTGTGTGTGTTTACAGGCCTGGGGGGGTTGTCACCATGGAGATGTACCCCTCTTTATTCCTGCAAGCTAAGAAGCTAAGGTTCCTATTAATTATTACTGGGCTGAGGCAGCTTACTGCACACGTGTGTTTCTATGGACACTAGTTCATTAGAGCAGAGTGTGAGAGAGAGAGAGAGAGAGAGAGAGAGAGAGAGAGAGAGAGAGTTGGACCTTACAGCTGCATCATTTCAAAGAAATAATAATATTTTTTTATAGGCGGACCTGAAACCTTTTCATTGTTTTCTGTGTCATCTTCATTTACTCTTAACCAGTAACATGTAGACTGATATTTACACATCTGAACAACATCTCACATGTGTACCTTTTATTATAACACCCACATTATTCACATAGCCCTAGTGGTTGCAGAGATACACCCTTTTTAGTTTGGGGATGACATTTAGAGGAAAGGCCTAAAAATAGGGTGGTGTGTCCAGTGTGTGAGTTTCATGGAAACTGACACCTTTGAATGTGTTGGTGTCCAGAAAATCAACAGAGGTCAAACTACTATAGATTTGAGTTTGAAGGGGACATTGTGCTTGTTCAAAGAGGTCATCTAGAAACCTGTGATGACTTTAGGGCTTCTTTGGACGTGCAGCTGAAGCTGAGGTTTCCCATTCAGCCTTGAAGATGTTTGCATCGGCCGGGGCGGATCTCTTCCCCAAAGCTTTAGCCGCTGCATTAACTCTTTATCTGCTCTGTTTTGTGTCTGAAACACATGTTTTATGGCTGCTATGGCCTCGTTAATGTCAGTGTTAGTACACAAACTGCTGACGCCTCATATTCCTCAAATAAGTGAGAATAGTGTCTTGTTGTGGAAAACCTCCTCAGGTTGGGTTTTCCTTTAGTTATGAAAATAAAATATTAACCTCCAAACATCATGCTACAGTACTTATATTAAGGCCCAACAGCAGATGTGTTGCGTACAGCTGGTCATATCTACATGTTTGGTTATGTAATGTTCTATGTATTAATACAGTCAAAGTGATGTTTGGTACATGACGAGAAATTGACAATAAAGCTGACTTTGACTCTGCGTTTGTCTTCATGATCGTTTGTTCTCGTCACTTTAAATGTTGCCGCCGCAAGGAATTGTGGGTCGGAATTATCTCCTTTCCTTTGGTAAAGGAAGGTCCAGTGCTTCCTATGCTAAAGGAGCTAAGTAAGGAAGCATTGTGGCTCCTTTCTTTTGGTAAAGGAAGGTCCAGTGCTTCCTATGCTAAAGGAGCTAAGTAAGGAAGCATTGAAGCTCTGGTTGATAAACACTAAGGCTGCATCCCAAGTCTCCTAATTGCACGCCTGTTTCCTTCACTTGCGTATTTTCCTTGTGTCCTAGCCCCTCCCACCAGGGATGCAAGGAGAGACACAAGGAAACCATGTGAGGAGAGGAAACGAGGACACAAGGAAACATGCTTTAAGAGAAATGAGACGACGTTTCCTCTGAAGCGTCACGTGAAGCGACGTCTGCTTCTGATGACGGAGGATCAGCGGATCAATAAATATCAATGTTATATTAATATGCTGAAAACACAAGAGTTCTTCTGCTTCTCACTTTACTTGAACGTTGCAGTTGAATCTCTTTCTGTGAACACGGACAGTGACTCTTCCTCAGGACTGCGTGCTGATTGGTCGGAGGAAGATTCAAACACACAGGAGAGAAAACAGAAAATATGGAAATCTAAATATTCATTTGAATATGTTTGTGTATCTAAAGTTTCCCCATCACACACCTAACACGTACAAGTACTTACTGTACTACAGAGTACTACAGAAACGGTTTCATCACTTTATATATATTCATATTTATATTTAGTTTCCCATCCTGTCAAAAACATAACTTTATTAATTCTACAGTTAACGTGTTTCTATGAATGTTCTTGAGGCTTGTTGTTGACCCTTCATGTTCCAGTCATCAGACTCTGTTGTGAGCTGAAGTACATGAAGAACTGTGACACACACACACACACACACACACACACACACCACACACACACACACACACACACACACACACACCCCTCGTCTCCTCTCTGGTCTCCTCTCGTCTCCTCTCGTCCTCTAGTCTCCTCTCGTCTCCTCTCGTCTCCTCTCTGGTCTCCCCTCGTCCTCTAGTCTCCTCTCTGGTCTCCTAGTCTCCTCTCTGGTCTCCTCTCGTCCTCTCTGGTCTCCCCTCGTCCTCTAGTCTCCTCTCCTCTCGTCTCCTCTCGTCCTCTCTGTCTGACTGGTGTCTGTTGAGCTGCAGCTCATCTAAAGTTCGGCAGAGATCATTTTCCTAATGACTTTAATTTCACTATCAAAGACCAGCTGATAGTCATGTGACCTGCAGGTGGTTTGTTGGGACACGGAACAAAGGAGTGAGGGGTGAGGGGGTGAAGGGATGAGGGGATGAGGGGGTGAAGGGGTGAAGGGGTGAGGGGATGAGGGGGTGAAGGGGTGAAGGGGTGAGGGGGTGAGGGGGTGAAGGGGTGAAGGGGTGAGGGGGTGAAGGGGTGAAGGGGTGAGGGGATGAGGGGGTGAAGGGGTGAAGGGGTGAAGGGGTGAGGGGATGAAGGGGTGAAGGGGTGAGCCTGGGCTACAAGAATATGTACGCCGTGTGTTCAAGTCAAACACCAAAGTTATGAATGACTATAAAAAGCGATTTTAGAGAAATATGACTTACTGTTACTCAATGTTTTACGCGCCGTATCCGCATTGCTAATAGTTATAATGATATTTATTGGACTAACTACATGACTAAACTACTCAACAGAAAATAAATGAATAAACCATAAAATAAACAAAATGAATGCAATGAATAAATAATATGATGAAGAGTAGAAAGAATAACAACGAACCAGAAATAAATGTAGAACCAGATTCAATAATTTTCTCCCATTTCAACTCCAGGAAAAGAGGCGGAGCCAATTAATACACAAAGATCTCATGTATTCATAACAACAGCATCACAGAACCAGGAGGAGGATGAATCATCATAAATATCACAACACAATCACTATTGCATCATCTACGGACCCAATAATGACGACTCGTCCTTTTTCCTCACTGTTTCTCTCCCTCCATCTGTCTGCCTCTCCAGTAACAATCAGAGGAGATTTCAATGCATTCATAAACCATCATCAGACAGATGAAGTCATTCAAACCACAGAAACCATTAACCACTTCACTGGTTTTGGTCTTGTTGATGGTTGGCCATTCAAACACCCGGC
Organism: Myoxocephalus aenaeus; assembly: GCA_038501785.1. Classification (NCBI taxonomy): domain Eukaryota; kingdom Metazoa; phylum Chordata; class Actinopteri; order Perciformes; family Cottidae; genus Myoxocephalus; species Myoxocephalus aenaeus. Next base: position 889,904 of record JBAMJR010000118.1, read on the forward strand.
GGTGAGACAAAGTTCCTTCTTCTCTCCGTTCATCTCTCCTTCTCCTGTATGACTTCTTTTAATCAGAAACTCATAAATCTCTCCAACATACCATTACATCCCATAATCATGAGGCCATGGTCTCCCTCACCTGGAATATCACCACTCTCCCACAGCTCCCAGTAGAGGTAACACATCTCCCAGTAGAGGTACCACATCTCCCAGTAGAGGTACCACAGCTCCCAGTAGAGGTACCACATCTCCCAGTAGAGGTACCACATCTCCCAGTAGAGGTAACACAGCTCCCAGTAGAGGTAACACAGCTCCCAGTAGAGGTACCACATCTCCCAGTAGAGGTACCACAGCTCCCAGTAGAGGTACCACATCTCCCAGTAGAGGTACCACATCTCCCAGTAGAGGTAACACAGCTCCCAGTAGAGGTAACACAGCTCCCAGTAGAGGTACCACATCTCCCAGTAGAGGTACCACAGCTCCCAGTAGAGGTACCACAGCTCCCAGTAGAGGTACCACAGCTCCCAGTAGAGGTACCACAGCTCCCAGTAGAGGTACCACATCTCCCAGTAGAGGTACCACAGCTCCCAGTAGAGGTACCACAGCTCCCAGTAGAGGTACCACAGCTCCCAGTAGAGGTAACACAGCTCCCAGTAGAGGTAACACATCTCCCAGTAGAGGTACCACATCTCCCAGTAGAGGTACCACAGCTCCCAGTAGAGGTAACACATCTCCCAGTAGAGGTAACACATCTCCCAGTAGAGGTACCACAGCTCCCAGTAGAGGTAACACATCTCCCAGTAGAGGTACCACAGCTCCCAGTAGAGGTACCACATCTCCCAGTAGAGGTAACACAGCTCCCAGTAGAGGTACCACATCTCCCAGTAGAGGTACCACATCTCCCAGTAGAGGTACCACATCTCCCAGTAGAGGTAACACAGCTCCCAGTAGAGGTAACACATCTCCCAGTAGAGGTACCACATCTCCCAGTAGAGGTACCACAGCTCCCAGTAGAGGTACCACAGCTCCCAGTAGAGGTACCACAGCTCCCAGTAGAGGTAACACAGCTCCCAGTAGAGGTACCACATCTCCCAGTAGAGGTACCACATCTCCCAGTAGAGGTACCACATCTCCCAGTAGAGGTACCACAGCTCCCAGTAGAGGTACCACAGCTCCCAGTAGAGGTACCACATGCTCACTGGGACTCTGATCCTCATGGAGAGAGAGAGGGCGTCCGGCCTTGAAACACATGACTCAGCAGAAATATCAGCATCACTACTTTTGGAAACAGGGAAAGTGGAATGAAGAGTAAACATCATATCATATTCAAACAAGAACAAGAAAGACAACGAACAGGAAACATTAAAACTAAAGATTAAAGAACGAGAACATCAACACTAATAATCCCTCAGCCCAAAGTCAAGATGATTTATGGAAATACAAATCACAACTGAACTCAAAACAACTCAAACAGACTTTGACACCAACATTTTGAATACAGCAATAAATGTGTAAAACAGCAGTTCAACCACATGAAGTGAAACAAGGAGAACATAACTAGGAGAACATAACTAGGAGAACATAACTAGGTCAACATAACAAGGAGAACATAACTAGGAGAACATAACTAGGAGAACATAACAAGGAGATCATAACTAGGTCAACATAACAAGGAGAACATAACTAGGAGAACATAACTAGGAGAACATAACTAGGAGAACATAACTAGGTCAACATAACAAGGGGAACATAACTAGGAGAACATAACTAGGAGAACATAACTAGGAGAACATAACAAGGAGATCATAACTAGGTCAACATAACAAGGAGAACATAACTAGGAGAACATAACTAGGAGAACATAACTAGGTCAACATAACAAGGGGAACATAACTAGGAGAACATAACTAGGAGAACATAACTAGGAGAACATAACAAGGAGATCATAACTAGGTCAACATAACAAGGAGAACATAACTAGGAGAACATAACTAGGAGAACATAACTAGGTCAACATAACAAGGGGAACATAACTAGGAGAACATAACTAGGAGAACATAACTAGGAGAACATAACTAGGTCAACATAACAAGGGGAACATAACAAGGAGAACATAACTAGGAGAACATAACTAGGAGAACATAACAAGGAGATCATAACTAGGTCAACATAACAAGGAGAACATAACTAGGAGAACATAACTAGGTCAACATAACAAGGGGAACATAACTAGGAGAACATAACTAGGAGAACATAACTAGGTCAACATAACAAGGGGAACATAACAAGGAGAACATAACTAGGAGAACATAACAAGGAGAACATAACTAGGAGAACATAACTAGGAGATCATAACTAGGTCAACATAACAAGGAGAACATAACAAGGAGAACATAACAAGGAGAACATAACTAGGAGAACATAACAAGGAGATCATAACTAGGTCAACATAACAAGGGGAACATAACTAGGAGAACATAACTAGGTCAACATAACAAGGAGATCATAACTAGGAGAACATAACTAGGAGAACATAACTAGGAGAACATAACAAGGAGATCATAACTAGGTCAACATAACAAGGGGAACATAACTAGGAGAACATAACTAGGAGAACATAACTAGGAGAACATAACAAGGAGATCATAACTAGGTCAACATAACAAGGAGAACATAACTAGGAGAACATAACTAGGAGAACATAACTAGGAGAACATAACAAGGAGATCATAACTAGGTCAACATAACAAGGGGAACATAACTAGGAGAACATAACTAGGAGAACATAACTAGGAGAACATAACAAGGAGATCATAACTAGGTCAACATAACAAGGAGAACATAACTAGGAGAACATAACTAGGAGAACATAACTAGGTCAACATAACAAGGGGAACATAACTAGGAGAACATAACTAGGAGAACATAACTAGGAGAACATAACTAGGTCAACATAACAAGGGGAACATAACAAGGAGAACATAACTAGGAGAACATAACTAGGAGAACATAACAAGGAGATCATAACTAGGTCAACATAACAAGGAGAACATAACTAGGAGAACATAACTAGGTCAACATAACAAGGGGAACATAACTAGGAGAACATAACTAGGAGAACATAACTAGGTCAACATAACAAGGGGAACATAACAAGGAGAACATAACTAGGAGAACATAACAAGGAGAACATAACTAGGAGAACATAACTAGGAGATCATAACTAGGTCAACATAACAAGGAGAACATAACAAGGAGAACATAACAAGGAGAACATAACTAGGAGAACATAACAAGGAGATCATAACTAGGTCAACATAACAAGGGGAACATAACTAGGAGAACATAACTAGGTCAACATAACAAGGAGATCATAACTAGGAGAACATAACTAGGTCAACATAACAAGGGGAACATAACAAGGAGAACATAACTAGGAGAACATAACTAGGAGAACATAACAAGGGGAACATAACAAGGAGAACATAACAAGGAGATCATAACTAGGAGAACATAAGAAGGAGATCATAACTAGGAGAACATAACTAGGTCAACATAACTAGGAGAACATAACTAGGAGAACATAACTAGGTCAACATAACTAGGAGAACATAACTAGGTCAACATAACAAGGAGATCATAACTAGGAGAACATAACTAGGTCAACATAACAAGGGGAACATAACAAGGAGAACATAACAAGGAGAACATAACTAGGAGAACATAACTAGGTCAACATAACAAGGGGAACATAACTAGGAGAACATAACTAGGTCAACATAACAAGGGGAACATAACAAGGAGAACATAACTAGGAGAACATAACTAGGAGAACATAACAAGGGGAACATAACAAGGAGAACATAACAAGGAGATCATAACTAGGAGAACATAACAAGGAGATCATAACTAGGAGAACATAACTAGGTCAACATAACTAGGAGAACATAACTAGGAGAACATAACTAGGTCAACATAACTAGGAGAACATAACTAGGTCAACATAACTAGGAGAACATAACTAGGAGAACATAACTAGGTCAACATAACTAGGAGAACATAACTAGGAGAACATAACTAGGTCAACATAACTAGGTCAACATAACTAGGTCAACATAACTAGGAGAACATAACTAGGTCAACATAACTAGGTCAACATAACAAGGAGAACATAACTAGGAGAACATAACTAGGTCAACATAACTAGGAGAACATAACTAGGTCAACATAACTAGGTCAACATAACTAGGAGAACATAACTAGGTCAACATAACTAGGAGAACATAACTAGGTCAACATAACTAGGTCAACATAACAAGGAGAACATAACTAGGAGAACATAACAAGGAGAACAGAACTAGGAGAACATAACTAGGTCAACATAACTAGGTCAACATAACAAGGAGAACATAACTAGGAGAACATAACAAGGAGAACAGAACTAGGAGACCATATAAGGTCAACATGGTGAACTCCTCTCTTCAGGCTGGTGTCTGTTGAGCTGCAGCTCATGCAAAGTTCTGCAGCAATCATTTCACTAACGACTTTATATCATTTCACTAACAAAGACCAGCTGGTAGATGTGACCTTCAAATGATTTGTTGGGACACGGAACACAGGGGAGATTTAGGAAGTGGAAAGGAGTCGAGGGAGGAAGAGACAAGGGGATGAATTGGAGAAGGAATGAGAAGGGTAGAGGGGGTCATGGAAAGAAGTACGAAGAGCTCTCTAGTGGGGTAATATGGTACTATGAGCTCTCTAGTGGGGTAATATGGTACTATGAGCTCTCTAGTGGGGTAATATGGTACTATGAGCTCTCTAGTGGGGTAATATGGTACTATGAGCTCTAGTGGGGTAATATGGTACTATGAGCTCTCTAGTGGGGTAATATGGTACTATGAGCTCTAGTGGGGTAATATGGTACTATGAGCTCTCTAGTGGGGTAATATGGTACTATGAGCTCTAGTGGGGTAATATGGTACTATGAGCTCTAGTGGGGTAATATGGTACTATGAGCTCTCTAGTGGGGTAATATGGTACTATGAGCTCTAGTGGGGTAATATGGTACTATGAGCTCTAGTGGGGTAATATGGTACTATGAGCTCTCTAGTGGGGTAATATGGTACTATGAGCTCTAGTGGGGTAATATGGTACTATGAGCTCTCTAGTGGGGTAATATGGTACTATGAGCTCTCCAGTGGGGTAACATGGTACAATTCAATTCAGTTTATTTTATATAGCCCAACATCACATTAGCAGGGCCATGGCAGCAGGCAGCACCGGTTCCATCAACAGAGGACAGAGGATATGAAACAGGACAGCGCAAAGGATATGGTTCAATCTTCTGTGAAAGCAGGGGTTCTGCGGGGGATAAGCGCATTAACAGAGGGGTTTGTGGCTGACTGCAGGGTTGGTGGTTCGAACCCAGCCGAGGGCAAAGACGATGCTGTCATGTCACCATTTCTATGTGGAGAGTTTGTATTTAAGATCATAAGAAATAGTAAAGCTTCAACCAAATTTCCGATTGCAAGACTTTTATTGAAATAGCAAACAAAATAAATGGCAAATAATAAATACAGAAATAAGATGGCAAATGATAACATATATATATATACATATATATATATATATATATATATATATATATATACATATATATATATATATATATATATATATATATATATATATATATATATATATATATATATATATATATATATATATAATAAAATCAAACAATAAAATGTCCCTCATCCCCCTTGTGTCTGTCCCTCATCTCTTCCCTCCACAGTTTTCCCACCAACAGACGTGAATACGTCACTCCATACAGTCGAGTGGTCAGTGTGATCTTCTGGGCTGGCCACACTTCCTGCAGAAGGACCGCGTGATCGGCTTCAGTGTTTTGCTGCCGGGCCTCCTTCCTCTTCCTGTAGGCCGTGGACGTTCCAGGAAGAGGAGGCTGACTGGCAGGAGGAGGACGGGGGGCCTGGATGAGGGTCCTGGCTGCTCATCAGGGACCTCAACTCTTCATCAAACAATAAGTCACAGTACTGATTATAAGCGCCGTCCGGGTGGCTGCAGGCGGCGCCGAGGGAGCTGCTGACTCTGCACCAGGTGGTCTTGGTCCTGCGTGGCCTCCAGCTGCTCCTCGTCTGTGGGCTCATGCAGCGCCGCAGAGTCACCAGCTCCAGGATGCGGTGAGGAGGAGGAGCCTGTACATCTGAGGCGTAAAGAGAAATAAACGTTTCAGTGAGATGAAACGATGAGTGTTGCGTTAATATTGAGAGACAGACACACATTGAGCAAAGCTGCAATTACAACTAAAAAATAAAAAAAAAGGTCAACAATAAAGTCAAGTATTTCTGTTGTTACCTGAAGACAACTTGATGTTTTACTCACATTCCTCCACGTCAATTACCGCCTTGACCAGCTCTTCTCATGAGCTCATTGTGGTATTTCTTGTCACACTGTGGACAGCTGAATGTTTCTCCAGTTTGTGGATGATCATGTGTCAGGACAGCGATCCTCTGGACTGACGTGATTTGTCACAGACTTCGCATCGACGTCTCTGGGTTCCAGAGCTTCCAGCGCATGCAGAGGAGCTGGTGGAAATACTTCCAGCAGCTTGAAGTACTTCCTCCCGCTCCTCTGAATGCGCTTCACGGTTGTGCAGAAGGTTCAGATCTGGTCGAGGTTGCAGAGTCTGGGCCGGGTCATCAGTCTCAGGTCCAGAAGAGTCTCCGGTTGCCTCATCAGAATCTGGTCCTGGATGTCAGTCTGGATCTGACTTCCTGGATGGTCCTGGTCTTTGAAAATCCACTTCAACGTCCATTTCCATCGGTTCAGTTTGTGTTTAATCCTGTGAGCTTCCTCTTCAGCAGCTTCACTCTGTCCAGTGAAGTCCATCATCTGGGTTCTCCTAGTCAGTGTGTAGGAGCGCTGGGTTCTCCTAGTCAGTGTGTAGGAGCGCTGGGTTCTCCTAGTCAGTGTGTAGGAGCGCTGGGTTCTCCTGGTCGTAAATGAGAACCAACCTGCGCTGAGAAGCTGCGCGTTTGAAGACACGTTCCATCTGCTTCCGGTTTCTCTCTACCTGCTCTCTCGTCTGTGAAAGATCCTCCCGAAACCCTCCGAACATGATGGTCACGAGCTTGAAGATTTGATGTTCTCTACCTGCAGGTCGGCATGGGACCACCTGTTGCAAACATCACTGTTCTTAATGTTCTCTACCTGTGATTGTTCTACCTGCAGGTCGGCATGGGACCACCTGTTGCAACAGTCACACTGAATCTGAAAAAGTTAACAGTTAAATTCACCCTAAACACAAATTGTATATACATTTGCAATTTTTCATTATTTAAACAAATAAGACATTGTTATTGTCATAGCTTGTAAAACGTTATTTTGATTGACAGTCAACTATAGGAAAGGTCCTATTTGGTACAAATAAAATAGCAGGGCAGAGTACATGGACATATCCGAGTGGCTTAGTACAGATATGAAATGTTCCTCCAGACTTTGACGGAGGATAAAGCCTCTTTGTCCGATGTATTTATTTTTGAAAATACAAACATATTCCTCAAATCTTTAAACAAAGTAAACCATTTTGTTTGCATTGCCAAGATTAAAACAAGTGTCCCAGTGGCAGAGTACTGTGTGTGTGTGTATATATATATATATATATATATATATATCTCGATACTAATACTGACTTATTATCTTTTTATAAATGCTCACTGATACCATCAGGATCGCTGCAGTGGAGATGAAACGTGGCGTGAAGATCTCCAGCAATACGGTTGTGAATGTGACGAATCTGCTGAGCAGACAGAAAACCTGTGAAGTGAACAAACCAGCGGGGGGCTTGAAACCAGCGGGGGGCCTTGAAACCAGCGGGGGGCCTTGAAACCAGCGGGGGGCCTTGAAACCAGCGGGGGGCCTTGAAACCAGCGGGGGGCCTTGAAACCAGCCGGGTGGAACACCGTGACGACGACCTTCCCTTTGATGTCAGGTACAACACATCGCCCCGCGGGTTTAACGTGAGAAACAAACGAGAACCAACCTGCGCTGAGAAGCTGCGCATTGAAGACACGTTCCAGCTGCTTCCGGTGTCTCTCCAGCTGCTCTCTCGTTGGAAAGATCCTCCCGAAACCCTCCGAACATGATGTCAGGAGCCTGAAGATTTGAGCCAGCATTGTTCACACAGACTCCGCACTCAGACCGGTTCTTTATGTCTGGAAACCAGAAGGGCGCATTCTATGAAAACAGCCATAATTCAAAATTATGAGATAAAAAGTCATAATTGTCAAATTTAAAAAAAACATTTAGGATAAAAACATGAAACAGACTATATCTCCCCCTACCACCTCTAAACACAGACAGATAAAACAAGTGGGCGTCTGAAAAGAGACAAACACTGCAACTGGATTTAACACTGTTCTTAATGTTCTCTATCTGGCCGCCCAGCTTTTCTGAGATTGAGTGAGACACGGAGAAAAGCTTGTGATCTTCACAATAGAACATCTTTGATGTGACGTATCGAGTCTTGGCCAATCAGCGTTAAGATGTCTACAGCGGCTTCATTTCCCTCCCACCAGTTTCTGGCCAGGAGCGCGGCACTGGCAGGTCTACCTAGCAACACCGGACTACATCAAATACAGGACGTCCGTCACATCTAAAAAAGTTAAAACAAGTGTGTGTGTGTGTGTGTGTGTGTGTGTGTGTGTGTGTGTGTGTGTGTGTGTGTGTGAGATATATATATATATATATATATATAAAAAATACTTAGGGGTACAGATGCACAATTAAAAAGGGTAACTAAATGAACTAACTAACAAAACCATGCAAAACAAAGTCAAGCAATACAAAACAATGAAAAACAAAACTAAGTAAACCAAAACCATAAATATAAGTAAATTAGTGAGTCAAACAAAACAGCAGCGGTCAGCGTCTCTCACTGCACAATCCCCATCCAGAAGCTCTACGGGGAAGTGGGAAACTCTGGAGCCTGACCTAGAGTAAGAGAGGATGAAGCCACAGCAGAGATGCCTCAACTCAGGAAGCTAAAGTCCACACCTACCGACGCCTGGGAGTCAGAGAGAGAGAAATAGGCAGCTCATGGTGTGGCTTATGTATGGTGGCCCAAACTAATTGGGAAGCAGGAAGTAGGAGGGGCTAAGGCCTACTCAGCCCTACAGAAGCCCAGGAGGCACATTTCATGAGACTTAATACATTTGACTGGTTTTCAGTGGAGGCCTTTATCAGTGGGTATAACTTAACCAAAAGCGTTACTTAAATAAGGCAGTTTCGTCAAACAAAAGCACCAGACCTCATGAACCACCAATGCTGATGCAGAAACAGTATTAGTGAACTGTTAAATGTTATGAGCTATAACCCATCATGAGCAATACAAATGGACCACGGCCTTTCTAACGGCTCTTCCTGCTGGTTCATCGGCTGCAGCTGTGCTACTTCTGCCTCAAGTGGCGGTCTGTCCAGGACTGTGAGGAGGTGGGCTCAGGACCAGGACTGTGAGGAGGTGGGCTCAGGACCAGGACCGTGAGGAGGAGGTCTCAGGACCAGGACTGTGAGGAGGAGGTCTCAGGACCAGGACTGTGAGGAGGAGGTCTCAGGACCAGGACTGTGAGGAGGAGGTCTCAGGACCAGGACTGTGAGGAGGAGGTCTCAGGACCAGGACTGTGAGGAGGAGGTCTCAGGACCAGGACTGTGAGGAGGAGGTCTCAGGACCAGGACTGTGAGGAGGAGGTCTCAGGACCAGGACTGTGAGGAGGAGGTCTCAGGACCAGGACCGTGAGGAGGAGGGCTCAGGACCAGGACCGTGAGGAGGAGGGCTCAGGACCAGGACCGTGAGGAGGAGGGCTCAGGACCAGGACCGTGAGGAGGAGGTCTCAGGACCAGGACTGTGAGGAGGAGGTCTCAGGACCAGGACTGTGAGGAGGAGGGCTCAGGACCAGGACTGTGAGGAGGAGGTCTCAGGACCAGGACTGTGAGGAGGAGGGCTCAGGACCAGGACTGTGAGGAGGAGGGCTCAGGACCAGGACTGTTAGTAATCGTTAGTTGCAGTCCTAGTTTAGTTCTGTCCCGCTGTCCCATCGTCAAGCTTTTGAGTCTCTGGCAGACATGTTGAGCCTTTATGAACCTTTAGTAAGTCAGCATGTATCAGTGTTGCAGGAAGTATCGCAGCCCGTTGTCATTCACCACTCGCTGCTTCTCTTGCTGTGGTTAAAAATTAAAAAAACTGGCTGCTGCAAATATGGAAGTAAACATTGAACTGAAGTTATTTTGGTGAAAACATTGGCTGAACTTTTCAACTGTTTGAGAGCCAATATGAGAACAGATTAATTCAATTCAGTTTATTTTGTATAAAGAGCTTTACAATCGGTCAACAAAAGGTCAGAGGACATGAAGCAGAGGACATGAAGCAGAGGTCAGAGGTCATGAAGCAGAGGACAGAGGACATGAAGCAGAGGACATGAAGCAGAGGTCAGAGGACATGAAGCAGAGGACAGAGGACATGAAGCAGAGGTCAGAGGACATGAAGCAGAGGACAGAGGACATGAAGCAGAGGACAGAGGACATGAAGCAGAGGACATGAAGCAGAGGACATGAAGCAGAGGACATGAAGCAGAGGACAGAGGACATGAAGCAGAGGACATGAAGCAGAGGACAGAGGACATGAAGCAGAGGACAGAGGACATGAAGCAGAGGACATGAAGCAGAGGACATGAAGCAGAGGACAGAGGACATGAAGCAGAGGACATGAAGCAGAGGACAGAGGACATGAAGCAGAGGACAGAGGACATGAAGCAGAGGACATGAAGCAGAGGACAGAGGACATGAAGCAGAGGACAGAGGACATGAAGCAGAGGACATGAAGCAGAGGACATGAAGCAGAGGACATGAAGCAGAGGACATGAAGCAGAGGACAGAGGACATGAAGCAGAGGACAGAGGACATGAAGCAGAGGACATGAAGCAGAGGACAGAGGACATGAAGCAGAGGACAGAGGTCATGAAGCAGAGGACATGAAGCAGAGGACAGAGGACATGAAGCAGAGGTCAGAGGACATGAAGCAGAGGACATGAAGCAGAGGACATGAAGCAGAGGACATGAAGCAGAGAACTTTACACGTCACAACTTTTTTTCCAATTCGCTACAAGCTTCACAAATGAAAGGGCGAGTTGTTTTTCTTATGAGGGCAATTCTTTTCACAAATAGAACATCTAAGGATCTCATTTCTATGGACAACAGCATGTTGTGTGAGATGCTGCTTTAATTTGAGGATCATCCGGTTCTCGTTCATGATGGCGTATGAAGACATGGTGCCGGACCACAGCACCACCTTCCTCTCCACTTTGCGGGTGTGGTCGGACATCAGCGGTCTGATGAGGTGATGATGTCACGAACAGACAATCCACCAGGCGGTGGAGATATGGACGCTCCACACAGCCGTCAGCGTCAGAGGATCCACCTCGGCCTTCCGATGCCGGACGACGCTACGCGAGGCTTGGGACGACCGTGAAGACGAGGCAGGTCGTAATTGTTCCTCACCCTCCCATGAGCCGTGCTCCGGCTTCCAGGTGAAAAAGGGTGAAGCTGATAGTACTTTGGTGACGGCGTCTATGAGCTCGGGTTGAGGTGATGACGCCACAGGGACGGTCATCAGGTGACGTACTGGACGCCTCTGGCTCCGCCTTCATCCACAGCCTCCGCTGCTGAGAGCACTTCCACTGAGCAACGTCATGATCATGAGCTGAGGCTGGTGTGGAGCATCGACAGAGACGGGAGGAGCTGCACATGAAGAAATGTGAAACCAAAGACAACATGTACAATAAGAGAATATACACTGAAGTGCTGGACGGTCTGGCATAACACAGAACGATATGGCAGCGACTGAAGGGGAAACAGGACTACAGCCTTTGCCTCAACACATCGGGTTCCTGATCTTGTATCAGGAGCTGAGGGCCGATGGAGAGCAGCTGAGGGGCCGATGGAGAGCAGCTGAAGGGCCGATGGAGAGCAGCTGAAGGGGCCGATGGAGAGCAGCTGAAGGGCCGATGGAGAGCAGCTGAGGGTTCCAGGACGGTTGAACGCGAGGAAGATAATTACCTTTTACTGGAGCTTCAGCCACAAGGGGCTCATCTGGCTCAGCAGGTCTGGAAACATGACTTAGTCCTGTGTGCTGTAAAAACAACTCTGCCTCATTTGTGTCACACAAAGTGTGTGTGTGTGTGTGTGTTTACCTGTTGCTTCTGCACACTGAAAATACCCTTTACTGTAATTGCAAGTAGCTATTTTGTTTATTTATTGGAAAACCAATGTATCGTAAACGTCGGGTTACAAGCCGCTCCTACGGCCGGTCAGTGTCCCAGCGGTAGCAAGCTAGTAGCAGCGCTACCTAGCGCTGCTGCTACCTAGCGCTGCTGCTGCTGCTAGTTAGCACTGCTGCTGCTGCTGCTAGTTAGCACTGCTGCTGCTGCTAGTTAGCACTGCTGCTGCTGCTGCTGCTACCTAGCGCTGCTGCTGCTAGTTAGCGCTGCTGCTGCTACTGCCCGCGTCCCCTCTGCCCAAGTCGGGTGTCGAGCCTGGTCCCGCTACCGTCGGTGGTTTTCGGGGAGCTAGCGGAAGTTAGCGGCGAAGTAACGGAGCGCTAGCAGGAGCCCCAGCTGGCTACAGCGGGGAGCTAACGGGACACTGACCGAAGGTAGTAGCGGCTCGTAACCCGACGTTTACGGTATTTGTGTTTGTAAACAGGTAAAGCACAGAAACTATATCAATATATAGTCGGCACACAACCTGTCAAAGATGTAGCATGTTAGCCTACATATGTATATAAACTAGTTGTCACATGCCACATCCTGGAATGATAATAACAAGTATGCAACAACAACAAAAAAGGAAAACACTTACCATCGTCGATGACATGTTAAATCCTTCAGTTAGGAGCAGAGTGAGAGAACACAGGCATGAGAACTGAACACGGCCAAAACAACAAACTATTTGAGAGAGAATATAATGGGAGGGAGTTCTGAAGAACACAGAATCCTCCACATGATTGAAACCTGTTGGTGAAGATGCAGCCGGGGCTCTGGAGACGCTGCTGGTGGCCCTGAAAGCACCACTGTGGTCGAGTGAGCCGCAGTTGCAATTCTAAATGCACCTCTACAAATGAAAGGTCGTGTGACGACCCTCCCGCTCTGCACCTGGGACCCCGGCTGGGGATGCTTCCTGGTGGGGGGGGCTGGGACAGCCCGCCTCCAGAGGAGATGCAGGGCGGCACCAATGGGAGAGTCTCTCTCTCTCTCAGCAGCACCTGCTGCACCAGCTGGTCCTGTTTTGATTGCATGAATTGTTTGCACCTGACAAGAAATTAGGGTTTTGTTTGGAGATCCAGGTGTGGACTCCCTTCTTGTTGCCAGCCGTGAGCCAGGTGGTAACACATGGGGCTCGTCCGGGTTCATGTTGAAGGTAATTGTGTTAAAGGGAGTTTTCCACACAGGTCTGTTGTAGAGTGTTTCTGACCTGCTGTGGTGGTTCAGGCTGGTGAGTCATCTGGAACCCTTTTCCTGACAGGCATAAGCAGTGAGGGGCACCAGCTGTCTCTCATTGACCCTTTGTTGTGTTTGTTTGTTATTTTGGTGCAGTAGGTGGTTAGAGCAGTTGCTCGGGGGCACTTCCATGACCGTCTAGGTGATTTTCAGCTTGCTGAAGGTTAACCGGGTTACTGGGTTTTGTGCTTAATTCATCCTGCCACTAACCTGCATGAAGACTAGGGATGAGTTACTCAGCTAGACCTGGTTAGGCAGTTAGTCAGAGGAGTTGGGTTCCTTATTTAAAAACAGCCTGTCGGCCATTTTGTTTGGAAAAGCTTGGTACTAGTTGGTTGGTTGCAGGTGAGCTGATGAAATGGCTTCCATCGAAGACTTTGTTCTGTCTCCAGATGAGGATTTGCTTAATTCTTACAAAAAGGATCAGCTCTTGATAATACTAGACCACTACAGTATTGAGATTTGTAAAAAGTTGAATAAGGATGAAGTGTTGGCCACCTTGAAGGTTCACTTGTTGGGGGGAAGTGTTGCCTGACGTGAGTGACTCGTGGAAAGTTCCCAAAATGGCTCCCGTTGTGACCGGACGTGGAGTTGGCTTGACGTTCGAGCAACAACCACAACTATGCAAGAGGAACATAAGAATGCTGTGGAGGTAGAAAGGGTCAAACAAGAGGCACATCTTCAGGGGGCTGAATTAGCCATGTTCAGATAAAACAGTTAGAGTTGGACCTTATAAGTGAAGGGAAGCTTAAGGCTGATCCACACAAGGGAGAGCCGGTGTGATCATTTGATGTTTCTGTTAACTTAAGGTTGGTTCCAAAGTTTAATGAAGGGGACCCTGACATCATCTCTGTTTTGTTCGAATGCTTAGCAGATGCTCTGAAGTGGTCGGATGCTGAGCTCTTGCTGCAGTGTGTGCTCACTGGCAAGAACCAGGAGGCGTTTTCAGCCTGAGTGTTGCTGATAGCGGTAGCTGCCAGCTGGTTAAGGCTGCTGTGCTTAGGATATATGAGTTGGGACCAGAAGCTTATCGCCAGTGGTTCAGGTCACTCAAAGAGAAGCAGTCTCACGTAGAGTTTGCTGCTTCAAAGGTAGACACAAAGGAGGACCTTGAGGAATTGATCTTGCTTGAACAGTTCAAAAACGCTCTGCCTGACCGTGTGGTTTCCTACAGTCAGGAAAAGGAGGTAAGCAAGGTTACATCGTTAGTTGCAGTCCTAGTTTAGTTCTGTCCCGCTGTCCCATCGTCAAGTGTTTGAGTCTCTGGCAGACATGTTGAGCCTTTATGAACCTTTAGTAAGTCAGCATGTATCAGTGTTGCAGGAAGTATCGCAGCCTGTTGTCATTCACCACTCGCTGCCTCTCTTGCTGTGGTTAAAAATAAAAAACTGGCTGCTGCAAATATGGAAGTAAACATTGAACTGAAGTTATTTTGGTGAAAACATTGGCTGAACTTTTCAACTGTTTGAGAGCCAATATGAGAACAGATTAATTCAATTCAGTTCATTTTGTATAAAGAGCTTTACAATCGGTGAACAAAAGTCAAAGGCCATGAAACTGACAACTTTACTGTCACTACTTTTGTCAAATTCGCTACAAGCTTCACAAATGAAAGGGCAAGTTGTTTTACTTATGAGGGCAATTCTTTTCACAAATGGAACATCTAAGGATCTCGTTTCTATGGACAACAGCATGTGGCGCTTTAATGAGTTCACAAAATGTACAGCTGAGTGGTTTCTCTTTGTGAGCAGCCGCATGTTGTTTGTCTCTCATTGTGGTATTTATTGTCACACTGTGGACAGCTGAATGTTTCTCCAGTTTGTGGATGATCATGTGTCTGGAGAGCGATCCTCTGAACTGACGTGATTTGTCACAGACTTCGCATCGACGTCTCTGGGTTCCAGAGCTTCCAGCGCATGCAGAGGAGCTGGTGGAAATACTTCCAGCAGCTTGAAGTACTTCCTCCCGCTCCTCTGAATGCGCTTCACGGTTGTGCAGAAGGTTCAGATCTGGCAGAGTTTGCAGAGTCTGGGCCGGGTCATCAGTCTCAGGTCCAGAAGAGTCTCCGGTTGCCTCATCAGAATCTGGTCCTGGATGTCAGTCTGGATCTGACTTCCTGGATGGTCCTGGTCTTTGAAAATCCACTTCAACGTCCATTTCCATCGGTTCAGTTTGTGTTTAATCCTGTGAGCCGTGAGCTTCCTCTTCAGCAGCTTCACTCTGTCCAGTGAAGTCCATCATCTGGGTTCTCCTGGTCAGTGTGTAGGAGCGCTGGGTTCTCCTAGTCAGTGTGTAGGAGCGCTGGGTTCTCCTGGTCAGTGTGTAGGAGCGCTGGGTTCTCCTAGTCAGTGTGTAGGAGCGCTGGGTTCTCCTGGTCAGTGTGTAGGAGCGCTGGGTTCTCCTGGTCGTAAATGAGAACCAACCTGCGCTGAGAAGCTGCACGTTTGAAGACGCGTTCCATCTACTTCCGGTTTCTCTCTACCTGCTCTCTCGTCTGTGAAAGATCCTCCCGAAACCCTCCGAACATGATGGTCACGAGCTTGAAGATTTGATGTTCTCTACCTGCAGGTCGGCATGGGACCACCTGTTGCAAACATCACTGTTCTTAATGTTCTCTACCTGTGATTGTTCTACCTGCAGGTCGGCATGGAACCACCTGTTGCAACCGTCACACTGAATCTGAAAAAGTTAACAGTTAAACAGTTAAATTCACCCTAAACACAAATTGTATATACATTTGCAATTTTTCATTATTTAAACAAATAAGACATTGTTATTGTCATAGCTTGTAAAATGTTATTTTGATTGACAGTCAACTATAGGAAAGGTCCTATTTGGTACAAATAAAATAGCAGGGCAGAGTACATGGACATATCCGAGTGGCTTAGTACAGATATGAAATGTTCCTCCAGACTTTGACGGACCATCAGAACCGGTTCCCCCAAGGCTGCGTTCTTTCCCCTCTGCTCTTCTCCCTGTACACCAACAGCTGCACCTCCAGTCACCAGTCCGTCAAGCTCCTGAAGTTCGCGGATGACACCACCCTCATTGGACTCATCTCTGGTGGGGACGAGTCCGCCTACAGGTGGGAGACTGACCACCTGGAGACCTGGTGCAGCCAGAACAACCTGGAGCTCAACGCTCTGAAGACAGTGGAGATGGTTGTGGACTTCAGAAAGAACGCAGCCCCACCCGCCCCTCTCACCCTGTGTGACTCTCCCCTCTCATCCTGTGTGACTCCCCCGTCGACGCTGTGGAGTCCTTCCTCTTCCTGGGCTCCATCATTTCCCAGGACCTCAAGTGGGAACTGAACATCAGCTCCATCGCCAAGAAGGCCCAGCAGAGGATGTTCTTCCTGAGGCAGCTGAAGAAGTTCAACCTGCCGATGAAAATGATGGTGCACTTCTACACTGCCATCGTTGAGTCCATCCTCTGCTCCTCCATCACAGTCTGGCACACCGCAGCCACTGCCAAGGACAAGGCCAGGCTGCAGCGCATCATCTGCTCTGCTGAGAGGTGATTGGCTGTAATCTGCCGTCCCTCCAGGACTTGTTCGCCTCCAGGACTCTGAGGCGAGCTAGGAAGATTGCAGCTGACCCCTCTCACCCTGGACATATCCTGTTCGAGTCCCTCCCCTCTGGCAGGAGGCTGAGCTCCATCAGGACCAAGACCTCCCGCTCCATCAGGACCAAGACCTCCCGCTCCATCAGGACCAAGACCTCCCGCTCCATCAGGACCAAGACCTCCCGCTCCATCAGGACCAAGACCTCCCGCTCCATCAGGACCAAGACCTCACGCCACACTAACAGTTTCTTCCCGTTGGCAGTCGGCTCATCAACAGAGCCCGGGTCCCCCACTGACTGACTCTGTCACCCCCAGCTATTTTTATTTCTTCTTACCGGTCACTCTCCTGCACACTTCATATTTAAACACGTGTCACTTTAACGTACACTTACAATTAACGTTATCTGTTTATCTGAGCACTTTATCTTATACTTGATTTAATACCATTGCACTGTTGTTGTTAATTGTTTGTCTCGTCTAACGTCTCATGTCTAATGTCTGCACCTTCCGCCATGAAAAATTCCTCGTTTGTGTAAACATTCCTGGCAATAAACAGTTTCAGATTCTTTGGCCGATTTATTTATTTTTGAAAATACACACATATTCCTCAAATCTTTAAACAAAGTAAACCATTTTGTTTGCATTGCCAAGATTAAAACAAGTGTACTGTGTGTGTGTGTGTGTGTGTATATATATATACACACACACACATATGTATGTATGACTTATTATCGTATCCTGGTAGTAAGTCAGACACGTTCCCGGTGGCTGTTGGTCTCCACCAGGCTGCCCTTCATCACCGGTCCTGTTCCTGACCTTCATGGACAGGATATCTAGGCACATCCGGGGTTGGAGAACGTCAGGTTCTGGAGTCTCGGGGTCGCCTCTGCTGTTTGCAGACGATGTGGTCCTGTTTGCCTCCTCGGACCGTGACCTCCAGCATTCACTGCGGCGGTTTGCAGCCGTGTGAAGCGGCAGGTGTTAGCGTGTAATCATTTTGGATGCCTGGTTTAGCCTCTGGAAGAATTCAGTTCGACAACTTCTCTCGTTCTCTTAATTTATTTTCTTTGATCACAAAGTAACAAGCGCTGCAGTCTTGACATCAGGGAGTCAGTCAACACGCAGGTTGACCATCAGAGAACACCCCGAACAGCCAGAAGGTCGGCTCTTTAATACACGGCGCTCCGTCATGAACATCTAACATTTCTATTGGCTCTAACATTTCTAAGAGGAGGAGAATCGTGTCCTCATCTTTTCTCACAGGGCTGGAACACAACGACCAGTCTGCTTCCATAATGTCAACATACTGATGAACAGGTGTGAGTGTTGTGGTGCAGAGCGTGGAACCTTGAGGAACCTTGAGGAACCGACAACCGGACTGTTCTCACAGAAACTGATTTGTTAAACTGACCTCGCACAACCTGAACTCGTATAGACATAAGAATAATGAAGAATATCTACAGAATATAACAATTTATATTATCAATCTCCCTTTTTACATAATGTATTATGTAAAATAAACAATAATATGAAGCTATATGGACTATATCAGTTCATAACTATGTGTGTTACTTATTTCACAGAGTGGAAATCTCTAACTCGTACCTATGTTATAAGAAGCTAACATAACATTTTGTATAAAAAGCTAAAATAAAAATGATATAAAAGCTAAGCTAGAACCACCTATCCAGGAGCTTATATATCCCTCGTACTAGAGAGGCGTTGTCTCTGGGGGTCAGAAGAATAAAATGACCACAAACCCACCAAACCCTAAATATACACTATTATATTAGAATTCATGTAATTATTTAACTAATATGAATAGAATTATTGCACTAGAATAAATATAATTATAAAAAATATTTTGAGCAATCATGACATTTGAGAAGCTGAAACCACATAATGTTAATTTTCTGGACACCACCGCATTCAAAGGTGCCAGTTTCCATGGAACACACACACTGGACATGAAGGTCTTCTTAAAGACACACACACTCTGCTCTAATAAACTAGTGTCCATAGAAACACACACTGGACATGAAGGTCTTCTTAAAGAGACACACACACTCTGCTCTAATAAACTAGTGTCCATAGAAACACACATGTGCAGTTTAACAGA
Source organism: Myoxocephalus aenaeus (assembly GCA_038501785.1). Classification (NCBI taxonomy): domain Eukaryota; kingdom Metazoa; phylum Chordata; class Actinopteri; order Perciformes; family Cottidae; genus Myoxocephalus; species Myoxocephalus aenaeus. Next base: position 909,146 of record JBAMJR010000118.1, read on the forward strand.
ATATGCACCAACCAGGAGTCAACATGCTATTTGCAGCTCTGGCCAGCAGGGGGTGCTCTAGCTCTTTTCTACAGAGCAAAGCTATTGTGGTGACCTCTGACCTTCAACTGGTGAGCCCTTTCTCCCCATCTCCAGTGAGCTTGTCAGAGTGATTAGAAACCAGTTCAGGAAGCACATCACAGGTTCTTCCCTGCTGCAGCGTCGCAGCATCTTTGATGCTTTTAGTTGAAACTAACAGACAAGATGTCCTGCTGAAAGCTCAGCTAAAAGAGTGAAGCCTGGGGGATGTTTTCATCTTAAACCCACCTTAGTTTATTGGACAGAGAACTGTTGCACTGGTTTTATAAACAGTGAGTTTATGAGCAATACTCAGAATATGTCATTAATACTTATTTCATGCGTATTTGACTCCCTGCACAAGGTTTAAACTGATACAGATTATTTTAGGAGTCTGAAATACGCAACGACACACCAACTGAACGCCGTGAGAGAATACCCACAAGCCTCAGTGCTGCTGCCGCAAGAAAGCAAAGAAACGGATTGTATTGAAGAGTTTGAGGGAAATCCCCCAACTTCCCTCTTGAGACACAAAGTCATGAATATGTTTCCCACGAGAAGCTGAAGTGGCCTCCAGGCAGAGTGAATGAAAAGCTTCATGTGTTACAGCTGCATTCTCTCTCCTGACCACCAGGGGGCGACTCCTCTGGTTGTATAGAAGTCTATGCTTCATGTGTTAAAGCTGCATTCTCTCTCCTGACCACCAGGGGGCGACTCCTCTGGATGTATAGAAGTCTATGCTTCATGTGTTACAGCTGCATTCTCTCTCCTGACCACCAGGGGGCGACTCCTCAGGTTGTATAGAAGTCTATGCTTCATGTGTTAAAGCTGCATTCTCTCTCCTGACCACCAGGGGGCGACTCCTCTGGTTGTATAGAAGTCTATGCTTCATGTGTTAAAGCTGCATTCTCTCTCCTGACCACCAGGGGGTGACTCCTCTGGTTGTATAGAAGTCTATGCTTCATGTGTTAAAGCTGCATTCTCTCTCCTGACCACCAGGGGGCGACTCCTCTGGTTGTATAGAAGTCCATGCTTCATGTGTTAAAGCTGCATTCTCTCTCCTGACCACCAGGGGGCGACTCCTCTGGTTGTATAGAAGTCTATGCTTCATGTCTTAAAGCTGCATTCTCTCTCCTGACCACCAGGGGGTGACTCCTCTGGTTGTATAGAAGTCTGTGGCTGCGGTCGAATAGTCCAATAATGACCTCCTAACGTCTAACCCTAAGCACTTTTCCTTAACCTCTGTGGAAAACGTCACGGGGTTAAGGAAAGATGGGAAGGAGAATTCATGAGGAGTTAGGAGAAGACAACCGCGGTGTTTGGCAAATCCGACTCCACTTTCACTAAGTGACGTAGTTATGACGCGACGGCAGGCGCATGTTAGTGACGTCAGTCTGTAGCCAGCGGTGAAACTACAATGTCTGAAGAAGGACTACAAAAAGCGCAGTTTATATACTTCGTCCGTCTTCTTACAGTGTTGCGTCATAACGACATAAACAACCCGGTTCATATATTACTTTAATAACGAGGTTGGAATAGAAATGAACGAAGGAATATGAAAGTGAAACCAACGTATTTTTCACAGAGTACAAAGCTACTAAACTGTCTCTTTGTTCAGTTTCAAACATGCTGAATTAAATACGTTATCACACTAACGATGTGTGTCATATATGTGTGTCTCATCTCCCTTTATGTTGTTATGGTTTATTTACATGCAGATTATAATCTGATCATAAAAATATGCAGACAACAGTTTATGAAACATCACACAACTCGTGTTGACTTGATATGTTTTATTGTAATGTGACAAAATAGTTGATTAAAAAGATGATAATCAGAAACATGAGTCAGACTGAAGAGCTCGTCCAGTTTAACTCTTTCACTAAAGCTTCTGTAACTGAAGTCAAATAAAATAAAAGAGTGAGGCTGAAGCTGCAGTTCAACACCAGATAGAATATCAAATACATCAGTTTGATCACTTTACAGCAGTTTGATCACTTTACAGCAGTTTGATCACTTTACAGCACTTTTCAGCAACGTAACGTTTGTAGTTCTCCAGCAGGTTTAACAGATTATTGAAAGTGTTTCCAAGTTATAGCAACAGTTATTTACATGATCTGCGTGTGTCGGTCATGATCGTCTGTTCTCGTGAACGGCCGAATGATACGTCACTTTAAATGTTGCCGCCGCAAGGAATTGTGGGTCGGCATTATCTCCTCTCCTTTCGCAAAGGAAGGTCCAGTGGTTCCTATGCTAAAGGAGCGAAGTTAGGAACCATTGAAGCTCCTTTCCTTTGCGTTTGGACAATTCGACCGGCACTAATCATGGCGGCCACTGAGGTACTTCAGGTCATTTCACTCAGTTAGGAAGGTTCCTCACCAAAATGGACTATTCGACCGCAGCCTATGCTTCATGTGTTAAAGCTGCATTCTCTCTCCTGACCACCAGGGGGCAACTCCTCTGGTTGTATAGAAGTCTATGCTTCATGTGTTAAAGCTGCATTCTCTCTCCTGACCACCAGGGGGCAACTCCTCTGGTTGTATAGAAGTCTATGCTTCATGTGTTAAAGCTGCATTCTCTCTCCTGACCACCAGGGGGCGACTCCTCTGGTTGTATAGAAGTATATGCTTGTGATTAGAATATATTTTTAGATCTTCTCCTCTGAATACAGATGGAACCGGACACCAGAGGCATTTCTTCAAATAATACTTCAATATGCTGTTTACATCGTGTCCCTGTTTAACACGTGTGTGTGATTACTTGGGCTTGTTTTGCCACTGAGCTGTGATGAAAGCCGTGGGGAATACATTCATTTTAAAAGTCGGCTTAATATGAACTATGGATGGAGAGAGAGAGAGAGAGAGAGAGAGAGATTGGAAGTCAGCCTTTCATGATACAAACAGACATTTCAACACGTGTGTGTTTTCATCACATCAAGACAAAGAAATAAAACACATGGAGGGAAGTATTCAGATACTTTACTGCAGTCAAAGTACTAATACACACTGTAAACACACTCTGGTCCAGTTAAAGTACTAATACACACTCTGGTCCAGTTAAAGTACTAATACACACTCTGGTCCAGTCAAAGTACTAATACACACTGTAAACACACTCTGGTCCAGTTAAAGTACTAATACACACTCTGGTCCAGTTAAAGTACTAATACACACTCTGGTCCAGTCAAAGTACTAATACACACTGTAAACACACTCTGGTCCAGTTAAAGTACTAATACACACTCTGGTCCAGTTAAAGTACTAATACACACTCTGGTCCAGTTAAAGTACTAATACACACTGTAAACACACTCTGGTCCAGTTAAAGTACTAATACACACTCTGGTCCAGTTAAAGTACTAATACACACTCTGGTCCAGTCAAAGTACTAATACACACTGTAAACACACTCTGGTCCAGTTAAAGTACTAATACACACTCTGGTCCAGTTAAAGTACTAATACACACTCTGGTCCAGTCAAAGTACTAATACACACTCTGGTCCAGTTAAAGTACTAATACACACTCTGGTCCAGTTAAAGTACTAATACACACTGTAAACACTCTGTCCCAGTGCCTCCACCATAGTCCAGGTCCAGCGCCTCTACTCCAGTCCGGGTCCAGTGCTTGTAGTCCGGGTCCAGTGCCTCCAGTCCAGGTCCAGTCCTCCCCGATCCAGCCTCCGTGTTTTGGTTGCATTGTGCCCGAACAGCCATTTCTCCCACGGCGCTGCTCGTCTGTCTGCGGCCGTCTGCGCGTCTGCTGACGGGGGAAGAACCCCTGGGAATACCCGCATCCAGCCATGGCCGACCCGGGACTGCTGTTATTCTGGTCCGGGCCCGAGAAGTGACCCCAACATGTCCGCGCTTCCCGCTGCGGGATGTGACCGTGTGACGGGCCAGTGAACTGGGAGCACTGGGAGCACGTTGGCCGCTTCGATCCTCCAGTTCTCGGGATCTTGTTTTTAAAAACCGTTGTTCGGGTTTGTCTGGACCGGGGATTACCGGGGGAACCCTATGGAGTGCACGTGAGCGCCGTCCGGAGCCGGATCTCGAACCACCGGGGTGAGTGGCCGCGGTGGAACCGGAGGATTTTAATCCACTTTTCTGTCCCCCTTTTTTCCCCCTTCCTACTCCGGTGTTGAAACGCGGGATCCCGCTAGCTCGTCCCCGGTTAGCCGGTTAGCCGTTGTCTTTGTCTGGAGCCACCGGGGAGGAGACATGTGCGTCCATTACCGGACACGTCCCCGTCTGACCTGCTCGTGCCCCGCTTTCTTTACGTCTCACCTCCACCTGTCACCTGCACCTCCTCCGCCTCGCACCTTTTAAACGCGTTTTAACTAAACGGGGTCTCCGTGTGTTCGTGTCACGGTTAGCCGCGCTTCTGTTGCTAAGATACAGCGACCGTTCGATGTCCGTTTAACCGCCCGCTCGGGTACAGTAGCGTGTTTTTCAAGCTGTTTATTAGCGTTTTATAAACTCTAAATAAGCTTATTATTTATATTAAAACCTAGTTTAGTCTCATATGAGTGTGGTTGTGCTGTAGAACAGTGATGAACGGGGACATTTGGGTTGTTTTGGGGAAGATCTTGTCTGCATGTCCGATAATGGACCCACTGCTTTGACAGAAACCGCATCGGTCAATTGTCCATCACGAGACGGAATAAGACGTCAGGTCAACGGGTTATATTCGCGGTGTGAGCGGCGTTGTGTGTCCGGGTTGTTGCCTCATGTGTTGGCTGTAAAAGTCGGGTATGGTTGTTGTGAAATGTTCGCGTTTTATCGCAGAGTTACACGGACGTCGCTGGGTAGTGTTGCCGTCAGAGCGTCCGATAATGGACGCAGTTAGCCTCCTAGCGGGCCGCGGCGGGGCCTCGGGTAACAGTTTGAGCCAACACGTCTGCACGTTAGTCGGTGCTGCGCCCTAAAGTGGATGTTAATGTGTTTGAGGGTAATACTATATATATGTATATACACATGTATATACATATATTAGTCAGCTGACGCCGGTGAGACGATGTTATTGTGCGTGTTAGCCTAATGCTAAAGGGAGGCAGGGCTAACACCAGGGCCTCTTCAGCTAACGGTAGCTGGGTTAGCTACAGTAGCTAGGGTAACTGAGTTAGCTTCGGTATCTGGGCTAGTTAGGGTTAGCTAGGGTATCTGGGTTAGTTAGGCTAGCTAGGGTAGCCTAACCTCCTCTAGATTATTAGCCTTTAAAGCATCATCTTTGTTTACTGTCCTCACGACCTAAACAGTCATCAGTAATGTGGCTAAATGATTATATAAATACCTGAACCAGACACAACTTTATTTGTATCTTGCAGCAGATGTGATACATACAGTTATGTAGTAATTGCTGATATGAAAGCATGCTCCTCATAATATTTACATATCTAAGTGTGTGTCTCTAGTAAAGCAGGGACACGCTGGAGGTGGAGGTGTGAATGTGAGACTGACAGCCGGCTGAACCTGTGACTCAATCTGCTTCTTCCAGTCTCGCTCAATGTTTTCACTGCTGTCTTCTTCCTTCATCGTGAGGAACAGATTCTCACTAAGACATCCACTTACTTCCACTATGAATACATTTTACAGATATAATGCAGTCCATATTTAACTTCCTATATACATGTATATCCAACCATTCAATATTTACATAGATACTTTATTAATCCCACAAGGGGGAATTGTTTTGTTACAGCAGCATTTATAAATACAGGTAAAGCAATAGTAATTCTAAAAATGTACAATATACAAATAATAATATTAAATTAACTGACAAAACAATAGTGCACAGATGTAAACAAACAAAGAGACAACAGTGTTATTTCTTGTCTATACAATTTACAGAAACACTTGACTTGTATACAAACATAATAGTAGTTATTTATTGGTGCTTCTTGTATATATTCACACACACACACACATCTATTTTATTGTGCCCATCACAGTCCTGTGTTGTCTTTGTTGTCCTTGAGTCTGAATCTTCTGAGCTCGTCATAGTTAAACGTTGCGTAACAGTGATACTCGCTAACTAGCGTTAGCACATCTATGCTACGCTAGCTACAGAAGGTGTACTAAATGGATTATAATGATTGTAACAGTGTTGTTCCTTCATTTCATCCTGAGATATCCTTCTCATTTTAATCCTGATTAACATGTTCTATTTGTTTATGAAGTGCAGTTAGTGACAGTGTGGCTCCGTAGCACCGCAGTGACCCAGAAGGTGGAGCGCATCGGCCTCACAGGGCAGGCGAGGGAGGAAGTGTAGTTTCACACCGCTGCTCGACTGCAAAATGTAAACAAAAGCGCTGAACCACAGAAGAGGAAGAAAGTTTGTCTGAGGATTATCATGTGACTGTTGTGAACCAATCACAGAGCGTCTTACAGCGGGACAACATTTGACTGTCAATCAGCAAACATACCTGGCAGCGTAGTCAAGTGTGTGTGTGTGTGTGTGTGTGTGTGTGTGTGTGTGTGTGTGTGTGTGTGTGTGTGTGTGTGTGTGTGTGTGTGTGTGTGTGATGTCATCGTACTTGAGTGCTATGAAGCGTGGCGTTGCATCATGAGGTGTTTCCTCTCTTTCCCTCCTGCAGATATCTGAACTCTGATGGACGTTTAGTGTTGATCCTCATCGTGATGCAGTGAAGACGGCGCTATATTAGAGTTCTTTTAGCTCTCCGGTTCCACAGGAAGATGTTCTTGTGATGTAACACGCGTTTTAAAAACCCCACGCTCTGAATCATAATTGTCGACAGACGCGTGACGCTGACTGCAGCTGGCCGAGTGAACGCGGAGCAGAAGGTTTATTTCTTCGTGCGTGTTGCACGGCCTCAGAGCGTCACGGCCACCTGAAGCCGCGCTTCTGTCTGATCGCCTGTGTAACGGGCAGGGAGGCTGAGAAGTTGAGGATGAGGAACTTGTGTGACGTTTAATAGGCAGGGTTCTTACGGTCATGGAAAACCTGGAAGAGTCATGGAATTTATAAATGGTTATTTCCAGGCCTGGAAAAAATAAAACCCCAAAAGTTTAGTAAAAGTCATGTAAATGTGTTATATTCATGTGTTCATGTCGTTCATTTACGCTGAGTTTGAAATAATTAATATGCTTTTAAAAGAAAGACTCAGAATATAAGCAGGCATACATACAGGCATCTATATAAATGTTTATTCTTTTAATCAAACTATTGTCTCATTCATTTGAGTCATTTAAGGTTTACTGTATGCTTTGTGTTCTCATTGTTAGTTTAAATACTACATTTACTCACTTTTTCAGAAAAGATGACTTTTAGATTCCACCAATACAAACATTGATCAATGATGATCCATAATGTTGTTTGATTACAGCAGCTGGTCCACAAGGATCCAGAATATTTATGTTTTTCGACCGTCTGAAGTCAGTAAACCATCAAAAATACTAAATATTATCTCTTCAAATATGTCTTTTTTTTTTATTACATTTCATTTAGCTGACGCTTTTATCCAAAGCAACTTACATGGAACAATTAGGGGTTCAGTGTCTTGCTCAGGGACATGAGACATGTGAGCTATGGGGGGACTGGGGATCGAACCGGCTGCCTTGTGGGACGACCACTCATCCCCCTGAGCTACAGCCACCCTCTTAATACAATTCAAATAAGTAAATCACAGATATTATTTATATCGTTGTTCTTGGTGTGTGTGTGTGTGTGTGTGTGTGTGTGTGTGTGTGTGTGTGTGTGTGTGTGTGTCGCTGTCCCAGGTGCTGATCAATAGAGGATATGTTATGTCTGCATGTTGGATGGGCAGCAGATTATTATTGATCCTTGTGTTGTGACTGTGGACGAGAGGATCTGATCACAAACATTCTGGTGCTGAGAAACTACTTCCTGTTGAAGCCTCCTCCTCCGATGGTCCTGAGAAACTACTTCCTGGTGGGGACCAGGAGCCTCCTGATGGGGACCAGGAGCCTCCTGATGGGGACCAGGAGCCTCCTGATGGGGACCAGGAGCCTCCTGATGGGGACCAGGAGCCTCCTGATGGGGACCAGGAGCCTCCTGATGGGGATCAGGAGCCTCCTGATGGGGACCAGGAGCCTCCTGGTGGCGCTGCTCTCTAAACCGTGTTCTAAACGTGTTCTAAACGTGTTCTAAACGTGCTTAGCAGTGAAGCTCGTTAGCTTCCTGGAAGCGAGTCGTTCAGCCTGAAGAAGCAGAAACGAGAGAATTGAAGACAGAAATCCTCTGGTTTACCAGCAAGTTGTATCTTTAACATCTTTTAAGGCTTTTACTGACTACACGGTTTAATCTTCTTCTCTGGACTATTGGATCAGCGCTTTAGTTCATCCGTCACCAAACCCCCAACATTTATATCTATATTTCTCGTGTTATAAAGCACAAATCAATTAGAGGCTGGTTATTATTCTCCTCTCTGATCAAGATGATTCACAATGTGGTCTGACGTGGTCTGATGTGTGTAGCGTGGTGTAGTTCAGTGTAGCGTGGTGTAGTTCAGTGTAGCGTGGTGTAGTTCAGTGTAGCGTGGTGTAGCGTGGTGTAGTTCAGTGTAGCGTGGTGTAGTTCAGTGTAGCGTGGTGTAGTTCAGTGTAGTGTGGTGTAGTTCGGTGTAGCGTGGTGTAGTTCAGTGTAGCGTGGTGTAGTTCAGTGTAGCATGGTGTAGTTCGGTGTAGCGTGGTGTAGTTCAGTGTAGCGTGGTGTAGTTCAGTGTAGCGTGGTGTAGTTCAGTGTAGCGTGGTGTAGTTCAGTGTAGCGTGGTGTAGTTCAGTGTAGCGTGGTGTAGTTCAGTGTCGCGTGGTGTAGTTCGGTGTAGCGTGGTGTAGTTCGGTGTAGCGTGGTGTAGCGTGGTGTAGTTCAGTGTAGCGTGGTGTAGTTCAGTGTAGCGTGGTGTAGTTCAGTGTAGCGTGGTGTAGTTCAGTGTAGCGTGGTGTAGCGTGGTGTAGTTCAGTGTAGCGTGGTGTAGTTCAGTGTAGTGTGGTGTAGTTCGGTGTAGCGTGGTGTAGTGTGGTGTAGTTCAATGTAGTGTGGTGTAGTTCGGTGTAGCGTGGTGTAGTGTGGTGTAGTTCAATGTAGCGTGGTGTAGTTCAATGTAGCGTGGTGTAGTTCGGTGTAGCGTGGTGTAGTTCGGTGTAGCGTGGTGTAGTTCGGTGTAGCGTGGTGTAGTTCGGTGTAGCGTGGTGTAGTTCAGTGTAGCGTGGTGTAGTTCAGTGTAGCGTGGTGTAGTTCAGTGTAGCGTGGTGTAGCGTGGTGTAGTTCAGTGTAGCGTGGTGTAGTCCGGTGTAGTTCGGTGTAGTTCGGTGTAGCGTGGTGTAGTTCAGTGTAGCGTGGTGTAGTTCGGTGTAGTTCGGTGTAGTTCGGTGTAGCGTGGTGTAGTTCAGTGTAGCGTGGTGTAGCGTGGTGTAGTTTACTGTAGCGTGGTGTAGTTCGGTGTAGTTCGGTGTAGCGTGGTGTAGTTCAGTGTAGCGTGGTGTAGCGTGGTGTAGTTCAGTGTAGTTCAGTGTAGCGTGGTGTAGTTCGGTGTAGCGTGGTGTAGTTCGGTGTAGTTCAGTGTAGCGTGGTGTAGCGTGGTGTAGTTCAGTGTAGCGTGGTGTAGTTCGGTGTAGCGTGGTGTAGTTCGGTGTAGTTCAGTGTAGCGTGGTGTAGTTCGGTGTAGCGTGGTGTAGTTCAGTGTAGCGTGGTGTAGTTCAGTGTAGCGTGGTGTAGTTCAGTGTAGCGTGGTGTAGCGTGGTGTAGTTCAGTGTAGCGTGGTGTAGTTCAGTGTAGCGTGGTGTAGTTCAGTGTAGCGTGGTGTAGTTCAGTGTAGCGTGGTGTAGCGTGGTGTAGTTCAGTGTAGCGTGGTGTAGTTCAGTGTAGCGTGGTGTAGTTCAGTGTAGTGTGGTGTAGTTCGGTGTAGCGTGGTGTAGTTCAGTGTAGCGTGGTGTAGTTCAGTGTAGCATGGTGTAGTTCGGTGTAGCGTGGTGTAGTTCAGTGTAGCGTGGTGTAGTTCAGTGTAGCGTGGTGTAGTTCAGTGTAGCGTGGTGTAGTTCAGTGTCGCGTGGTGTAGTTCGGTGTAGCGTGGTGTAGTTCGGTGTAGCGTGGTGTAGTTCGGTGTAGCGTGGTGTAGCGTGGTGTAGTTCAGTGTAGCGTGGTGTAGTTCAGTGTAGCGTGGTGTAGTTCAGTGTAGCGTGGTGTAGTTCAGTGTAGCGTGGTGTAGCGTGGTGTAGTTCAGTGTAGCGTGGTGTAGTTCAGTGTAGTGTGGTGTAGTTCGGTGTAGCGTGGTGTAGTGTGGTGTAGTTCAATGTAGTGTGGTGTAGTTCGGTGTAGCGTGGTGTAGTGTGGTGTAGTTCAATGTAGCGTGGTGTAGTTCAATGTAGCGTGGTGTAGTTCGGTGTAGCGTGGTGTAGTTCGGTGTAGCGTGGTGTAGTTCGGTGTAGCGTGGTGTAGTTCGGTGTAGCGTGGTGTAGTTCAGTGTAGCGTGGTGTAGTTCAGTGTAGCGTGGTGTAGTTCAGTGTAGCGTGGTGTAGCGTGGTGTAGTTCAGTGTAGCGTGGTGTAGTCCGGTGTAGTTCGGTGTAGTTCGGTGTAGCGTGGTGTAGTTCAGTGTAGCGTGGTGTAGTTCGGTGTAGTTCGGTGTAGCGTGGTGTAGTTCAGTGTAGCGTGGTGTAGCGTGGTGTAGTTTACTGTAGCGTGGTGTAGTTCGGTGTAGTTCGGTGTAGCGTGGTGTAGTTCAGTGTAGCGTGGTGTAGCGTGGTGTAGTTCAGTGTAGTTCAGTGTAGCGTGGTGTAGTTCGGTGTAGCGTGGTGTAGTTCGGTGTAGTTCAGTGTAGCGTGGTGTAGCGTGGTGTAGTTCAGTGTAGCGTGGTGTAGTTCGGTGTAGCGTGGTGTAGTTCGGTGTAGTTCAGTGTAGCGTGGTGTAGTTCGGTGTAGCGTGGTGTAGTTCAGTGTAGCGTGGTGTAGTTCAGTGTAGCGTGGTGTAGTTCAGTGTAGCGTGGTGTAGTTCAGTGTAGCGTGGTGTAGCGTGGTGTAGTTCAGTGTAGCGTGGTGTAGTTCAGTGTAGCGTGGTGTAGTTCAGTGTAGCGTGGTGTAGTTCGGTGTAGCGTGGTGTAGTTCGGTGTAGTTCGGTGTAGCGTGGTGTAGTTCAGTGTAGCGTGGTGTAGTTCAGTGTAGCGTGGTGTAGTTCAGTGTAGCGTGGTGTAGTTCAGTGTAGCGTGGTGTAGTTCGGTGTAGCGTGGTGTAGTTCGGTGTAGCGTGGTGTAGTGTGGTGTAGTTCGGTGTAGCGTGGTGTAGTTCAGTGTAGCGTGGTGTAGTTCAGTGTAGCGTGGTGTAGTTCAGTGTAGCGTGGTGTAGTTCGGTGTAGCGTGGTGTAGTTTGGTGTAGTTTGGTGTAGCGTGGTGTAGTTCAGTGTAGCGTGGTGTAGTTCGGTGTAGCGTGGTGTAGTTCGGTGTAGCGTGGTGTAGTTCGGTGTAGCGTGGTGTAGCGTGGTGTAGTTCAGTGTAGCGTGGTGTAGTTCAGTGTAGCGTGGTGTAGTTCAGTGTAGCGTGGTGTAGTTCAGTGTAGCGTGGTGTAGTTCAGTGTAGCGTGGTGTAGTTCAGTGTAGCGTGGTGTAGTTCAGTGTAGTGTGGTGTAGTTCGGTGTAGCGTGGTGTAGTGTGGTGTAGTTCAATGTAGTGTGGTGTAGTTCGGTGTAGCGTGGTGTAGTGTGGTGTAGTTCAATGTAGCGTGGTGTAGTTCGGTGTAGCGTGGTGTAGTTCGGTGTAGCGTGGTGTAGTTCGGTGTAGCGTGGTGTAGTTCGGTGTAGCGTGGTGTAGTTCAGTGTAGCGTGGTGTAGTTCAGTGTAGCGTGGTGTAGTTCAGTGTAGCGTGGTGTAGTTTACTGTAGCGTGGTGTAGTTTACTGTAGCGTGGTGTAGTTCGGTGTAGCGTGGTGTAGTTCAGTGTAGCGTGGTGTAGTTCAGTGTAGCGTGGTGTAGCGTGGTGTAGTTCAGTGTAGCGTGGTGTAGTTCAGTGTAGCGTGGTGTAGTCCGGTGTAGTTCGGTGTAGCGTGGTGTAGTTCGGTGTAGTTCAGTGTAGCGTGGTGTAGCGTGGTGTAGTTCAGTGTAGCGTGGTGTAGTTCGGTGTAGCGTGGTGTAGTTCGGTGTAGTTTGGTGTAGCGTGGTGTAGTTCGGTGTGGTGTAGCGTGGTGTAGTTCGGTGTAGCGTGGTGTAGTTCGGTGTAGCGTGGTGTAGTTCAGTGTAGCGTGGTGTAGTTCAGTGTAGCGTGGTGTAGTTCAGTGTAGCGTGGTGTAGTTCAGTGTAGCGTGGTGTAGCGTGGTGTAGTTCAGTGTAGCGTGGTGTAGTTCAGTGTAGCGTGGTGTAGTTCAGTGTAGCGTGGTGTAGTTCAGTGTAGCGTGGTGTAGTTCAGTGTAGTGTGGTGTAGTTCAGTGTAGCGTGGTGTAGTGTGGTGTAGTTCGGTGTAGCGTGGTGTAGTTCAGTGTAGCGTGGTGTAGTTCAGTGTAGCGTGGTGTAGTTCGGTGTAGCGTGGTGTAGTTCAGTGTAGCGTGGTGTAGTTCAGTGTAGCGTGGTGTAGTTCAGTGTAGCGTGGTGTAGTTCGGTGTAGCGTGGTGTAGTTCGGTGTAGCGTGGTGTAGTTCGGTGTAGCGTGGTGTAGTTCGGTGTAGCGTGGTGTAGCGTGGTGTAGCGTGGTGTAGTTCAGTGTAGCGTGGTGTAGTTCAGTGTAGCGTGGTGTAGCGTGTTGTAGTTCAGTGTAGCGTGGTGTAGTTCAGTGTAGCGTGGTGTAGTTCAGTGTAGCGTGGTGTAGTTCGGTGTAGCGTGGTGTAGTGTGGTGTAGTTCAATGTAGTGTGGTGTAGTTCGGTGTAGCGTGGTGTAGTGTGGTGTAGTTCAATGTAGCGTGGTGTAGTTCGGTGTAGCGTGGTGTAGTTCGGTGTAGCGTGGTGTAGTTCGGTGTAGCGTGGTGTAGTTCAGTGTAGCGTGGTGTAGTTCAGTGTAGCGTGGTGTAGTTTACTGTAGCGTGGTGTAGTTTACTGTAGCGTGGTGTAGTTTACTGTAGCGTGGTGTAGTTTACTGTAGCGTGGTGTAGTTTACTGTAGCGTGGTGTAGTTCGGTGTAGTTCGGTGTAGCGTGGTGTAGTTCAGTGTAGCGTGGTGTAGTTCAGTGTAGCGTGGTGTAGCGTGGTGTAGTTCAGTGTAGCGTGGTGTAGTTCAGTGTAGCGTGGTGTAGTCCGGTGTAGTTCGGTGTAGCGTGGTGTAGTTCGGTGTAGTTCAGTGTAGCGTGGTGTAGCGTGGTGTAGTTCAGTGTAGCGTGGTGTAGTTCGGTGTAGCGTGGTGTAGTTCGGTGTAGCGTGGTGTAGTTCGGTGTAGTTTGGTGTAGCGTGGTGTAGTTCGGTGTGGTGTAGCGTGGTGTAGTTCGGTGTAGCGTGGTGTAGTTCGGTGTAGCGTGGTGTAGTTCGGTGTAGCGTGGTGTAGTTCAGTGTAGCGTGGTGTAGTTCGGTGTAGCGTGGTGTAGTTCGGTGTAGTTCGGTGTAGTTCGGTGTAGCGTGGTGTAGTTCGGTGTAGCGTGGTGTAGTTCGGTGTAGCGTGGTGTAGTTCGGTGTAGCGTGGTGTAGTTCGGTGTAGTTTGGTGTAGCGTGGTGTAGTTCGGTGTGGTGTAGCGTGGTGTAGTTCGGTGTAGCGTGGTGTAGTTCGGTGTAGCGTGGTGTAGTTCGGTGTAGCGTGGTGTAGTTCAGTGTAGCGTGGTGTAGTTCGGTGTAGCGTGGTGTAGTTCGGTGTAGCGTGGTGTAGTTCGGTGTAGCGTGGTGTAGTTCGGTGTAGCGTGGTGTCTCTGATGTGTGTCTGTTGAACAGCCTCCTGGTTTGTTGTCAGTGTCTTGTTGATGCTTCTATGTGTGTTTTTGTCAAAGCGTTTAAAGTCGAGTTGTGAGCAGCAGGGTCAGCACTTAACCCCCAGTCCTGTCTGACCATGTGGTTCAGGGTTTAAGTAACACTCCCACCACACGGGGTCAAAGGTCAGCCTGTGGGTCTGGTCTGGAGAGCCAGCAACTATATAAACACAAAAAGGCATCAAATCAAATGATGTGTTTTCTTCAATAATTGTAACAAACGTTGAAATGAACTTCTGACTTGTTTCCAGTTGAAAGTTGGATGTTTATAAATGGATTTCTTGACCGTGTAAAAGCCGGATTCAGATCTTTTCCTCAAAGAAACAGCCGATGAGATCCAGTCTCTTAATCTCCTCCCTGTCCAATGGCTTTCACGACCGTCTCTAAATACGTTTTCAAAAGATGCTGCTGACAGACGAAACACGCCAGACATGGTCATGGTTTTGGTGGAAGATGGACCAGAAAGTCAAACAGAACAAGTCTGGTCCCGTTGGACGTTTTCATAAAGTGTCAGTGAGGCTGGAGTGACTCGCTTGTGGAATACTTAGTTATTGTCAGCGTGTGGAGGTTTGTTCTGAATGAACTGCTTGTGTTCATTTCGTGGATTTTGTAACTTGGAAAGGGTCGATGACTTTGGAAAGTTTGTACAATTTCAAGACAAAGATTTGATCCTTTTTTTAAAGCTGAATTTAGGGGGAATCCACATGTTTTGGTTAGATTATGTCCATGAAATCCAATTGTATGATTCAATTGTATAATTATAGTACTGCTGACATGAGGAGGAAGCAGCTGTTAAAGAAACGGCTGGCGAGCGGCGTGTCCAGGAGGACTTTCCTTTTCTTATTCATACTTATTTTGTTGTGCACAACTATTGTGACGTTCACACACAAACTGTAAAGGAACAAAAACATAAATGCTCTCCAGAACGACGGAGACTTCAGAGCTACGAGTGAGAAAACAGACGACAACGAAACCGAGAGACGTGTCGACCACATTTATTGACCCACAAGTTAGTTTGAAAGTAAATCTGAGAGATGGAGACCTGCAGCCTGACTACCGTCATGTAAACACAACTATCTGTTTGAGTGCGTGAGAAATACGATCTCTTCTTATAGAAAGTACAAAAATACTTTTGTTGTATTTTTGTAACTGAGCAACCAGGGCCCCGTGTATCCTGTCAGCTCCTTTTCATTTCCATTTTTTTTTTTAAACATAATTCTTATTTGTAAAAAATAGAAAAGTCTAAACCAAAACATACTGCAGATGATTTTACATCACATGAATCTAATGAACTCGATCTTCCCTTAATTCCACTGTTTTCCACTTCTGTGAGGGAAGCGTCACAAAATGAAGCTTCATCTTCCAGCTGTAGATGAAACTTTCTTTCTGGGGACATTTCTCTAGACGAGGACGTAGACTCGGTATCTCTAGACGAGGACATGTCTCTGTATCTCTAGACGAGGACATGTCTCTGTATCTCTAGACGAGGACGTGTCTCTGTATCTCTAGACGAGGACATGTCTCTGTATCTCTAGACGAGGACATGTCTCTGTATCTCTAGACGAGGACGTAGACTCGGTATCTCTAGACGAGGACATGTCTCTGTATCTCTAGACGAGGACATGTCTCAGTATCTCTAGACGAGGACGTGTCTCTGTATCTCTAGACGAGGACATGTCTCTGTATCTCTAGACGAGGACATGTCTCTGTATCTCTAGACGAGGACATGTCTCAGTATCTCTAGACGAGGACGTAGACTCGGTATCTCTAGACGAGGACATGTCTCTGTATCTCTAGACGAGGACATGTCTCTGTATCTCTAGACGAGGACATGTCTCTGTATCTCTAGACGAGGACATGTCTCAGTATCTCTAGGCGAGGACGTAGACTCTGTATCTCTAGACGAGGACGTGTCTCTGTATCTCTAGACGAGGACATGTCTCTGTATCTCTAGACGAGGACGTGTCTCTGTATCTCTAGACGAGGACGTGTCTCTGTATCTCTAGACGAGGACGTAGACTCGGTATCTCTAGACGAGGACATGTCTCTGTATCTCTAGACGAGGACATGTCTCTGTATCTCTAGACGAGGACGTGTCTCTGTATCTCTAGACGAGGACGTGTCTCTGTATCTCTAGACGAGGACGTAGACTCGGTATCTCTAGACGAGGACATGTCTCTGTATCTCTAGACGAGGACGTGTCTCTGTATCTCTAGACGAGGACATGTCTCTGTATCTCTAGACGAGGACGTGTCTCTGTATCTCTAGACGAGGACGTAGACTCGGTATCTCTAGACGAGGACATGTCTCTGTATCTCTAGACGAGGACATGTCTCTGTATCTCTAGACGAGGACGTGTCTCTGTATCTCTAGACGAGGACGTGTCTCTGTATCTCTAGACGAGGACATGTCTCTGTATCTCTAGACGAGGACATGTCTCGGTATCTCTAGACGAGGACGTGTCTCTGTATCTCTAGACGAGGACGTGTCTCTGTATCTCTAGACGAGGACGTGTCTCTGTATCTCTAGACGAGGACGTGTCTCTGTATCTCTAGACGAGGACGTGTCTCTGTATCTCTAGACGAGGACGTGTCTCTGTATCTCTAGACGAGGACGTGTCTCTGTATCTCTAGACGAGGACATGTCTCTGTATCTCTAGACGAGGACATGTCTCTGTATCTCTAGACGAGGACGTGTCTCTGTATCTCTAGACGAGGACGTGTCTCTGTATCTCTAGACGAGGACGTAGACTCTGTATCTCTAGGCGAGGACGTGTCTCTGTATCTCTAGACGAGGACGTGTCTCTGTATCTCTAGACGAGGACGTAGACTCTGTATCTCTAGGCGAGGACGTGTCTCTGTATCTCTAGACGAGGACGTGTCTCTGTATCTCTAGACGAGGACGTGTCTCTGTATCTCTAGACGAGGACGTGTCTCTGTATCTCTAGACGAGGACGTGTCTCTGTATCTCTAGACGAGGACGTAGACTCTGTATCTCTAGGCGAGGACGTGTCTCTGTATCTCTAGACGAGGACATGTCTCTGTATCTCTAGACGAGGACGCGTCTCTGTATCTCTAGACGAGGACATGTCTCTGTATCTCTAGACGAGGACGCGTCTCTGTATCTCTAGGCGAGGACGTGTCTCTGTATCTCTAGACGAGGACGTGTCTCTGTATCTCTAGACGAGGACGTGTCTCTGTATCTCTAGACGAGGACGCGACTCTGTATCTCTAGACGAGGACGCGACTCTGTATCTCTAGGCGAGGACGTGTCTCTGTATCTCTAGACGAGGACGTGTCTCTGTATCTCTAGACGAGGACGTGTCTCTGTATCTCTAGGCGAGGACGTGTCTCTGTATCTCTAGACGAGGACGTGTCTCTGTATCTCTAGACGAGGACGTGTCTCAGTATCTCTAGACGAGGACGTGTCTCTGTATCTCTAGGCGAGGATGTAGACTCTGTATCTCTAGACGAGGACGCGACTCTGTATCTCTAGGCGAGGACGTGTCTCTGTATCTCTAGACGAGGACATGTCTCTGTATCTCTAGACGAGGACGTGTCTCAGTATCTCTAGACGAGGACGTGTCTCTGTATCTCTAGACGAGGACGTAGACTCTGTATCTCTAGACGAGGACGCGACTCTGTATCTCTAGACGAGGACGTGTCTCTGTATCTCTAGACGAGGACGTGTCTCTGTATCTCTAGACGAGGACGTGTCTCTGTATCTCTAGACGAGGACGCGACTCTGTATCTCTAGGCGAGGACATGTCTCTGTATCTCTAGACGAGGACGTGTCTCTGTATCTCTAGACGAGGACATGTCTCTGTATCTCTAGACGAGGACATGTCTCTGTATCTCTAGATGAGGACGCGTCTCTGTATCTCTAGACGAGGACGTGTCTCTGTATCTCTAGACGAGGACGTGTCTCTGTATCTCTAGACGAGGACGTGTCTCTGTATCTCTAGACGAGGACGTGTCTCTGTATCTCTAGACGAGGACGCGACTCTGTATCTCTAGGCGAGGACGTGTCTCTGTATCTCTAGACGAGGACGTGTCTCAGTATCTCTAGACGAGGACGTGTCTCTGTATCTCTAGACGAGGACGCGTCTCTGTATCTCTAGACGAGGACGCGTCTCTGTATCTCTAGACGAGGACGCGTCTCTGTATCTCTAGACGAGGACGCGTCTCTTTATCTCTAGACGAGGACGCGTCTCTGTATCTCTAGACGAGGACGTAGACTCGGTATCTCTAGACGAGGACATGTCTCTGTATCTCTAGACGAGGACGTAGACTCGGTATCTCTAGACGAGGACGTGTCTCTGTATCTCTAGACGAGGACGTAGACTCGGTATCTCTAGGCGAGGACGTGTCTCTGTATCTCTAGACGAGGACGTGTCTCTGTATCTCTAGACGAGGACGTGTCTCTGTATCTCTAGACGAGGACGTAGACTCGGTATCTCTAGACGAGGACGTGTCTCGGTATCTCTAGACGAGGACGTGTCTCAGTATCTCTAGACGAGGACGTGTCTCTGTATCTCTAGACGAGGACGTGTCTCTGTATCTCTAGACGAGGACGTGTCTCAGTATCTCTAGACGAGGACGTGTCTCGGTATCTCTAGACGAGGACGTGTCTCAGTATCTCTAGACGAGGACGTGTCTCTGTATCTCTAGACGAGGACGTGTCTCTGTATCTCTAGACGAGGACGTGTCTCTGTATCTCTAGGCGAGGACGTGTCTCTGTATCTCTAGACGAGGACGTGTCTCTGTATCTCTAGACGAGGACATGTCTCTGTATCTCTAGACGAGGACGTGTCTCTGTATCTCTAGACGAGGACGTGTCTCTGTATCTCTAGACGAGGACGTGTCTCTGTATCTCTAGACGAGGACGTGTCTCTGTATCTCTAGACGAGGACGTGTCTCTGTATCTCTAGACGAGGACGTGTCTCTGTATCTCTAGGCGAGGACGTGTCTCTGTATCTCTAGACGAGGATGTAGACTCTGTATCTCTGTCCTCCTCCTAACCTTTGGTCTCTCCCGTGCAGGAGGCGATGTGGGTACCAGGGCGGCGGCGTGGGGCCCGGCCCTGAGGAGGCGCCCCGCGGCTGGGAGGAGCGGCCCTCCTCTGGCCCCCCTGCGGCGCTCCGGGACGCTCCTACTAAGATGTCCCTCAGCAGCGGCCCTGCAGGCGGGAAAGGTGTGGACTCCGGCGCGGTGGACGCGTACGACAGCGGCGACGAGTGGGATATCGGCGTGGGCAACTTAATCATCGACCTGGACGCCGACCTGGAGAAGGACAAGCTAGAGATGTCGAGCGGTAAGGACGGGGGAGGGGCCATGGCCGGCCCCCCCGGCGCCGCGCTACCGGACAGTATCAAGTTCGTGAGCCCTGCAGGCGCCGCGCAGGGCAAAGAGAGCAAATCCAAAACCAAACGTAGTAAGAACTCAAAGGAGGGCGCTAAGGCCCCGGTCTCGGACGGAGCCAAGAAGGAGGTTCGGGGTCGGCCCCCCGGGGACCTGCCGACCCCGAACCCCAACTCTACTACCCCCCCGAAGGGGACCGACAAGTCCGGGAAGCCCTCCCGGGCCCTCCCCGCTGTGAAGAAGGACAAAGACGGGGTTTCTGGGAAAACTAAGAAGGAGAAAATGGAGATCGTGGCCTCGGGAGGGCTCTGCGGCGAGAAGGACTCCGGGGCCCCCCTCGTGCCGGCGGGGGCCCCGCGCACCGGCGGCCCCTTTGAGGGCCAGCAGCACCCAGAGGCGCCCGAGGCGGAGCAGCTCGGCAACGTGGCGCCGGACCCGGTGGGGGCAGGCCCGCCTGAGGAGGAGGAGGAAGAGGAGGAGGAAGAGGAGGTGAAGACGGTCAGTGTGAAGGTAAGCGGTTCAGTGTGTGTGTGTGTGTGTGTGTGTGTGTGAGAGTCTGTGTCTGTGTTAGTTTGTCTACATTTCCCACAATGCAATGGGGAGCATCTGTCTGCTCGGCAGCAGAGTTTAAGTTCACACTAAAGAATGACATCATAACTAAAGAATGACATCATAACTAAAGAATGACTTCATAACTAAAGTATGACATCATGCGTCTCCTGCTGCTTTCTCTGGAGCGCTGGAAGCCAAAATGACCTCATATGTTGATTGTGATATAAAATATGAACTATGTATGTGTGTGTGTGTGTGTGTGTGTGTGTGTGTGTGTGTGTGTGTGTGTGTGTGTTTCCACATTACTCACGAGTGTAGTTTAGCTCCTCAAGTCCTGAAAGTAAACCCAAACCTGACGTTACATTCTGTAAACCCTGAGCTTGATCCCATTAGGTCGTCATCAGCGCCGCTAATCGTTTAGCAGCAGCTCTCTAAAACACATAAAGAAGAAGCGCTGCTCCGAGCCATCTCTTTTATTTTGGTTTATTTTTGTAGACGCAGCGGTTCTCCTCGTGACGAGGGAACGCTGCGTGAAATCTCTGGAGTTTCCTCCCTTTTAAGTCTGGAGGCTGCGTTGGTTCGGATGACGGGTCTGTTTCCCACGGGAAGAGGCCGACCTAAACCTGCGTTTAAAGGACGAAGATGCTCACGGGACCGAGCGCACAGAGTTAACCGGCTGTTGATTTGAGTTAACTTGGTTAACTAATGATGTAACGCTGTCGTCTCCTCCTCCCTCCAGATGGAGTCTCCGGTCTCCACCCCGGCTCCTGCTCCTCCTCCTCTTCCTCCTCCTCCTCCTCTCCACCTCCTCGCTCCCGTCCCCAGCAGCGACATCTCATCTCCGTGCGAGCAGATCATGGTGCGCACGCGCTCGGTGGCGGTGAACACGGCGGACGCGGCGCTGGGGACGGAGCCGGAGTGCCTGGGACCCTGTGAGCCAGGCACCAGCGTCAACCTGGAGGGCATCGTGTGGCAGGAGACGGAGGACGGTGAGCCGCTCAGCTTTATCTACTATTTATTTTATTTTATTTATTTTATTTATTTTATTTATTTTATTTATTTTATTTATTTTATTTATTTTATTATTATAATTGCATTTTTATTTTATTTATGTATAATTGAATTTTATTTATTTTATTTATTATAATTGCATTTTTATTTTATTTATGTATAATTGAATTTTATTTATTTTATTTATTATAATTGCATTTTTATTTTATTTATGTATAATTTTATTTAGTTTATTTAGTTTATTTAGTTTATTTAGTTTATTTAGTTTTGTATATTTTATTTATTTTATTTATTTTATTTATTTTATTTATTTTACTTTTATAATTTCTATAATTACATTTTTTTATTGTATTTTTTATATATATATTTTATTTTATCCTTTAATTTTAGTGTATTATTATTATTATTATTATTATTATTATTATTATATTATATATTTTTCTATTCTTAAGAACAAATAATAGCGCAGCAGGAAGGGGCGGAGTCTGGTGTCACATGTCTCCTGGGCGTTAATGTGTGTGTGTGTGTGTGTGTGTGTGTGTGTGTGTGTGTGTGTGTGTGTGTGTGTGTGTGTGTGTGTGTGTGTCTGCAGGCATGCTGGTGGTGAACGTCACCTGGAGGAACAAGACCTACGTGGGGACCCTGCTGGACTGCACCCGGCACGACTGGGCCCCTCCCAGGTACCCTGAACACACCACACGGAACCAGTACGGGTCCCAGTACGGGTCATGGAAACACTTTACGCGTCTGAGGATTTACAAGCGTTTAGTTTGAGAAGCTTTAGAAACAGGAAGTGTTAAAAACCTTCATGAGTAAATGTTTATCAGGATGTTCAGCCTTTATTTCTTTATGATTTAATACTTACAGGGTTTGTTTAAAGAAATTAATAATAACTGTAACCCTCCTCCTCGTCTTCTTGATGAACTTCACAGAGGTTTGAGATAATTATGAATGAAACCAGAAGAGAACAGCTCTCATCCTCCTCCTCCTCTTCCTCCCCCTCTTCCTCCTCCTCTTCCTCCTCAGGTTCTGTGAGTCTCCCTCCAGCGACGTGGAGATGCGTAGCGGTCGTGGTCGCGGTAAGAGGATGCGTCCCTCCGGCAACACGCCGCTGAACGACAACAGCAACTCCTCGGACAACCGGGGCAGCGGCGGCGGCGGCGGGAAGACGCGCGGCGCCGCCGCCGGCAGCAAAGGACGGCGAGGAAGCCAGACGGCCGGCGCCGCCGAGGACGCCAAGGCCAGCCCGTCCTCCGCCAAGAGGAAGCCCAAGCCCGCCTCCGACATGGAGCCCACCTCCAGCTCGGAGGACACCAAGGCCTCCAAGCGGATGAGAACCGACTCCACCGGCGCCGCGCCGCCGCCGCCGCTCCCCGGAGGGAGGTGTGAAGCCCCGCCCCCCCCGCAGCCGGACCGGACCTGCCCCTCCCCCGTGCTCATCGACTGCCCGCACCCCTCCTGCAACAAGAGGTACAAGCACGTCAACGGGCTCAAGTACCACCAGGCGAGAGCCCACAACGACCACGACGTCCGGCTGGACCAGGACGGCGGCGACAGCGAGTACGGGGACGAGCCCGCCCTCCAGCCCGACCCCGCCTCCTGCAACGGCGCCGCCGTCTCCCCGGCCCGCTCCGCCACGCCGAAGGGACGGGGGTTCGACGCCCCGTCCCCCTCGCCGGGGAAGCAGACGCCGTCCAAGGGGAAGAAGAAGGCGGGCGAGGCGGAGACCGAGGGGACGGACGGCGGCGAGGAGGCGGCGTGTCTGACGGACGAGGGCGGCAACGACAAGATGGCCGCCGGGGGCAAAGCTGACAAACTGCCCCAGAAAGGCGTGAAGCCGGGACGGCCCAACGCCGCCTCGCCCTACGGCCAGCAGGCGGCCTCCCCCGCGCCGGGCTCGGTGGTTCAGCCCGTCCCCAAGAGCCCCCAGCTGAAGAACGTCCAGTCCAAACCGCCTCCTCCTCCGGCGGACCCCGCCTCCAGCCCCACCCCCGGCAAGGACAAGAAGAAGAAGGACAAGAAGAAGCGGGAGGGCGGGAAGGAGGGCGACAGCCCGAGGGGCAAAGGGACGAGGCCGGAGGAGGGCAGGAGCCCGTACTCGGACTCGCCCGACGCTTTGCTCAACGGCTCCTCGGAAGCCCACCAGAGCCGGCTGGCCAGCATCAAGGCCGAGGCCGACAAGGTGTACAGCTTCTCGGACAACGCGCCCAGCCCGTCCATCGGCGCCGGCAGCCGCATGGAGGCCGGCCTCAACCAGAACGGGGCCGATCAAACCGGCAGCCCCGCCTACTCCGACATCTCCGACGACGCCGGCGAGGACGGGGAGGGGAGGGCGGAGGGGGTGAGGGTCAAGACCGAACCGGACCAGGGGCCTCCTCGGGAGGGGGCCAAGAAGAACCTGTTCCCGCCTCAGGCCCCCGGCAAGGAACCGCCATACTACCCCAACTACGACTCGTACTACTCCCCCAGCTACCCCAACCACAGCCCGGGGGCGGCGCCGGCCGCTCCGCCTCACGTGGAAGGAGCTCAGGTGAAGGTGAAGAAGGAGAAGGAGGAGGAGGAGCCGGAGGTCGAGGAGGAGGTGAAGCTGAAGGTGGAGCCTCCGGAGGAGAGGAAGGTGGAGGCGGGGCCCCAGCAGCTGTCGGTCATCCAGCAGCGCCCCAACGTGTACGCCCAGCCGCTCTACTACAACCAGTACTACGCCCCGCCCTACTCCTACTCCCCGGACCAGGCCTACCACGCGCACCTGCTGGCCTCCAACCCCGCCTACCGGCAGCAGTACGAGGAGCGGCAGCGGCCGCCGGCGGACAAGAAGGCCGAGGGCAAAGAGCGGGAGGCCTGCGCAAAGGAGGAGTGGAAGCAGAAGGCCTCGGGCCCCCCCGCCCTGTCCAGGGCCCCCAGCCTCACCGACCTGGGCGCCAAGGGGGGGCCGAACCCGGGAAGGCCCAAAGAGCCGCCGCCGCCGCCGGCTGCGGAGCCGTCCAAGTCGGTCATCATGGCGAAGGCGGAGGACCAGAAGGCGCCCGCCGCGCAGCCCGAGGGTCTGAAGATGAAGCTGAGCGAAGCAGGGCATCATGGGAAAGAGGAGGCCAAGCCGGCAGGTGTGGAGCCCGCCATGTGGTACAGACAGGTAACTGCAGCTCCCACGCTGAATACAAATACTGTTTAATGGTTTAAAAACATGTTGAAAACATATTTGTGGATCTTATTTTACTAAAATGACTCGGTTGTATAGAAGTCTATGCTTCATGTGTTAAAGCTGCATTCTCTCTCCTGACCACCAGGGGGTGACTCCTCTGGTTGTATAGAAGTCTATGCTTCATGTGTTAAAGCTGCATTCTCTCTCCTGACCACCAGGGGGCGACTCCTCTGGTTGTATAGAAGTCTATGCTTCATGTGTTAAAGCTGCATTCTCTCTCCTGACCACCAGGGGGTGACTCCTCTGGTTGTATAGAAGTCTATGCTTCATGTGTTAAAGCTGCATTCTCTCTCCTGACCACCAGGGGGTGACTCCTCTGGTTGTATAGAAGTCTATGCTTCATGTGTTAAAGCTGCATTCTCTCTCCTGACCACCAGGGGGTGACTCCTCTGGTTGTATAGAAGTCTATGCTTCATGTGTTAAAGCTGCATTCTCTCTCCTGACCACCAGGGGGTGACTCCTCTGGTTGTATAGAAGTCTATGCTTCATGTGTTAAAGCTGCATTCTCTCTCCTGACCACCAGGGGGTGACTCCTCTGGTTGTATAGAAGTCTATGCTTCATGTGTTAAAGCTGCATTCTCTCTCCTGACCACCAGGGGGCGACTCCTCTGGTTGTATAGAAGTCTATGCTTCATGTGTTAAAGCTGCATTCTCTCTCCTGACCACCAGGGGGTGACTCCTCTGGTTGTATAGAAGTCTATGCTTCATGTGTTAAAGCTGCATTCTCTCTCCTGACCACCAGGGGGCGACTCCTCTGGTTGTATAGAAGTCTATGCTTCATGTGTTAAAGCTGCATTCTCTCTCCTGACCACCAGGGGGCGACTCCTCTGGTTGTATAGAAGTCTATATAAATGACTCTACTTCTCTCTTGATTTATTAGTAAATTATGGTAATTTAGAGTCAAACAGCCCATAAAGCAGGGGGCGCTGCAGGGCGGGGCTACCAGGTGATTGACAGGTCTCACTCCAGATCTCTATGAAATCTGTTTCTGGCTGTAAGTGTTGACTGTCGGCCATCTTCCCTGCAGGAGCCGGACTCGCGCCTGTGGCCCTACGTTTACCCCAACAAGTACTCCGAGGCCCCGAAGCCTCAGGAGGAGGACCACCGGTGGAAGGAGGACCGGGAGAGGGAGCGCGACCGCAAGGGCAAGGAGGAGCGGCCGCGGCCGAAGGAGGCGCTCCAGAAGGAGGAGGCCAAGGAGGGGGCGGAGGGCCGGACGCAGCTGCCGCCGGAGGAGCACCGGGCCGCGAAGGAGGCGCGGCCTCCCAGCATGCAGTTCACCTCCCCGCTGGCCCAGCACCACCAGGGCTACATGCCCTACATGCACGGCCCCTACGCCTACAGCCACGGCTACGAGCCCAGCCACCCGGGCTACCGGGGCCTGCCCTCCGTCATGATGCAGAACTACCCTGGTGAGTCTCACGGTGCGTTCAGGCTCCGCTCAGTGAGCACGAGCACTGGCTGAAGGTACATGATAACTTCTCACGGTGCGTTCAGGCTCCGCTCAGTGAGCACGAGCACTGGCTGAAGGTACATGATAACTTCTCACGGTGCGTTCAGGCTCCGCTCAGTGAGCACGAGCACTGGCTGAAGGTACATGATAACTTCTCATGGTGCGTTCAGGCTCCGCTCAGTGAACATGAGCACTGGCTGAAGGTACATGATAACTTCTCACGGTGCGTTCAGGCTCCGCTCAGTGAGCACGAGCACTGGCTGAAGGTACATGATAACTTCTCATGATGCGTTCAGGCTCCGCTCAGTGAGCACGAGCACTGGCTGAAGGTACATGATAACTTCTCACGGTGCGTTCAGGCTCCGCTCAGTGAGCACGAGCACTGGCTGAAGGTACATGATAACTTCTCATGATGCGTTCAGGCTCCGCTCAGTGAACACGAGCACTGGCTGAAGGTACATGATAACTTCTCATGATGCGTTCAGGCTCTGCTCAGTGAGCACGAGCACTGGCTGAAGGTACATGATAACTTCTCATGGTGCGTTCAGGCTCTGCTCAGTGAGCACGAGCACTGGCTGAAGGTACATGATAACTTCTCACGGTGCGTTCAGGCTCCGCTCAGTGAACACGAGCACTGAGTACATGAGTACCTGTCTCATCACATGTCTGTCCTCACCTGTCTGTCCTCACCTGTCTGTCTCACCTGTCTGTCTCACCTGTCTGTCCTCACCTGTCTGTCCTCACCTGTCTGTCCTCACATGTCTGTCCTCATCTCTCTCACCTGTCCTCACCTGTCTGGTCTCACCTGTCTGTCCTCACATGTCTGTCCTCACATGTCTGTCTCACCTGTCTGTCCTCACCTGTCTGTCCTCACATGTCTGTCCTCACATGTCTGTCCTCACATGTCTCACCTGTCTGTCCTCACATGTCTCACATGTCTGTCCTCACATGTCTGTCCTCACCTGTCTGTCCTCACCTGTCTGTCCTCACATGTCTGTCCTCACCTGTCTGTCCTCACATGTCTCACATGTCTGTCCTCACATGTCTGTCCTCACATGTCTGTCCTCACCTGTCTGTCCTCACATGTCTGTCCTCACATGTCTGTCCTCACATGTCTGTCCTCACCTGTCTGTCCTCACATGTCTGTCCTCACCTGTCTGTCCTCACATGTCTGTCCTCACCTGTCTGTCCTCACATGTCTGTCCTCACCTGTCTGTCCTCACATGTCTGTCCTCACATGTCTGTCCTCACCTGTCTGTCCTCACATGTCTGTCCTCACCTGTCTGTCCTCACATGTCTGTCTCACATGTCTCACCTGTCTGTCCTCACCTGTCTGTCCTCACATGTCTGTCTCACATGTCTCACCTGTCTGTCCTCACATGTCTCACCTGTCTGTCCTCACATGTCTCACCTGTCTGTCCTCACATGTCTGTCCTCACCTGTCTGTCCTCACATGTCTGTCTCACATGTCTCACCTGTCTGTCCTCACCTGTCTGTCCTCACATGTCTCACATGTCTGTCCTCACCTGTCTGTCCTCACCTGTCTGTCCTCACATGTCTGTCTCACATGTCTCACCTGTCTGTCCTCACCTGTCTGTCCTCACCTGTCTGTCCTCACCTGTCTGTCTCACATGTCTCACCTGTCTGTCCTCACCTGTCTGTCCTCACCTGTCTGTCCTCACCTGTCTGTCTCACCTGTCTGTCCTCACCTGTCTGTCCTCACCTGTCTGTCCTCACCTGTCTGTCTCACCTGTCTGTCCTCACCTGTCTGTCCTCACATGTCTGTCTCACATGTCTCACCTGTCTGTCCTCACCTGTCTGTCCTCACCTGTCTGTCCTCACATGTCTGTCTCACATGTCTCACCTGTCTGTCCTCACCTGTCTGTCCTCACCTGTCTGTCCTCACCTGTCTGTCCTCACCTGTCTGTCTCACCTGTCTGTCCTCACCTGTCTGTCCTCACATGTCTGTCCTCACATGTCTGTCCTCACCTGTCTGTCTCACATGTCTGTCCTCACCTGTCTGTCCTCACCTGTCTGTCTCACCTGTCTGTCCTCACCTGTCTGTCCTCACCTGTCTGTCCTCACCTGTCTGTCTCACCTGTCTGTCCTCACCTGTCTGTCTCACCTGTCTGTCCTCACTTGTCCTCACATGTCTGTCTCACCTGTCTGTCTCACCTGTCTGTCCTCACCTGTCTGTCCTCATCTCTCTCACCTGTCCTCACCTGTCTGTCCTCACCTGTCTGTCTCACCTGTCTGTCCTCACCTGTCTCACCTCCTGTCCTCAGGCTACCTGCCGGCCGGCTACTCGTTCCCGTCGTACGGGTCCAAGGTGTCTGCGGAGGACCTGGAGAAGTCCAGCAGGTCCAGTCCCACGGTGAAGCCGCCCGGCGAGGCCAAAGCCCTGGAGCTGCTGCAGCAGCACGCCAGCCAGTACAAGAGCAAGTCCCCGTCGGTCCAGGACCACAAGACCCCCCACGAGCGGGACCGGGACCGGGACCGGGACCGGGACCGGGACCGGGACCGGGACCGGGACCGGGAGGGAGACCGGCCCCGGTCCTCCTCCTCCCAGCGCATGCTGCCCTCCCATCACCACCTGGGATACCCGCTGCTGTCAGGACAGTACGACCTGTCCTACGCCTCAGGTGAGACACGCAGACAGACACCTGTCTGTCCTCCTGTCTGTCTGTCCTCCTGTCTGTCTGTCCTCCTGTCTGTCTGTCCTCCTGTCTGTCCTCCTGTCTGTCCTCCTGTCTGTCTGTCCTCCTGTCCTCCTGTCTGTCTGTCCTCCTGTCTGTCTGTCCTCCTGTCTGTCTGTCCTCCTGTCTGTCTGTCCTCCTGTCTGTCCTCCTGTCTGTCTGTCCTCCTGTCTGTCCTCCTGTCCTCCTGTCTGTCTGTCCTCCTGTCTGTCTGTCCTCCTGTCTGTCCTCCTGTCCTCCTGTCTGTCTGTCCTCCTGTCTGTCCTCCTCTGTGGACCGTGAAGAGCACACAGACAATAATTAATCTCTCTCTCTCTCTCTCTCTGTTTCTCTCCTCTCTCTCTCTCTCTCTCTCTCTCTCTCTCTCTCTCTCTCTCTCTCTCTCTCTCTCTCTCTCTCTCTCTCTCTCTCTCTCTCTACCTGTCTCTCTCTACCTGTCTGTCTCTACCTGTCTGTCTCTCAGGCCTCTCCTCCTCAGCCATCGTTGCCAGTCAACAAGCGTCCGCCCCGTCCATGTACCCCCCCGCCCGGAGGTGAGACAGGTAAGACTCGGCCTGCAGCACCACCTGGTGGTCAGGGAATTACAACTGTTCCTCCCTCTGAATTAAGACTGTCTGTCTCTCTCTCTCTACCTGTCTGTCTCTCTCTCTCTCTCTCTACCTGTCTGTCTCTCTCTCTCTCTCTCTCTCTCTCTCTACCTGTCTGTCTCTCTCTCTCTCTCTCTCTCTCTCTCTCTCTCTCTCTCTCTCTCTCTCTCTCTCTCTACCTGTCTGTCTCTCCCTCTGGTGGTACAAACATGTGATGATTATTGTAGTTTCCTTGTTGACCAATGGCGTCTCTCTCCTCTGCCTGTAGGCTCACGTGATTGGCTGACCTCCATCCTGCCCAGAGTCATGTGACCGGATCACATGAGGAAGCTTCTGTTTCAGCATCAGTTCCATGGTGTTTGTGTACGTTTGATTTCTCTGCCTGGACCCTGCCGGACCGCTGAGACTTCAGGGTTGGGTTCTGCTGGTTCTGCTGGTTCTGCTGGTTCTACTGGTTCTACTGGTTCTGCTGGTTCTGCTGGTTCTGCTGGTTCTACTGGTTCTGCTGGTTCTGCTGGTTCTGCTGGTTGCAGGCGGTTCCATGGTGCCGGGGCAGCGGAGGTCTGGGCTCGAGGACCAAGAGGACCTGGTGCTGCTGGTTCAGGTTCAGAGGAGCAGCTGCTGTGGAGGCGGGTCGGACCGTACCAACGGCGGCGAGGGGGGGAAGTCACTTCCTGTCTGGCCGCGCTGTCGTCACGGTTACTCATTTCCCCCCAGACTTTACCTGCCGTGACCTCTGACCTCTGGACTCCACTGGAAGCTTCTCAGCTTCACAGGAGAATAATAAAAAATACTGTGGACGGAGGAGGACGGACCAATCAGAGGGCAGCGTTGGGACTGCCCCTCAGACTCCTCCTCCTCAGTGTGTAGCTGTACTGTACTGTGTGTGTGTGTGTGTGTGTGTGTGTGTGTGTGTGTGTGTGTGTGTGTGTGTGTAAATACTGTACAGAGGAATTATTTTAAGAGCCTGTTGGATGCTGTTGGATTTCCTACTCTTCTTTTGTCTGGTCGCCTCTGCCTCTGTTTTTCTACTGTTGTTGATCTGATATTAAACCTGTAGCTGGTGGAACGCGCCGCTCAGACTCCTCCTTCTTTACGCCATGATGACGAGCAGGTTTCCTCCCGAGATGAAGAGGATTCAGTTATCTACGCTGCTTCCAGACCGGAGCAACGTCAAGGCCTCGTTCAGAATATACAACAAGCATAAAGAA
This sequence comes from Myoxocephalus aenaeus, assembly GCA_038501785.1. Classification (NCBI taxonomy): domain Eukaryota; kingdom Metazoa; phylum Chordata; class Actinopteri; order Perciformes; family Cottidae; genus Myoxocephalus; species Myoxocephalus aenaeus. Next base: position 939,109 of record JBAMJR010000118.1, read on the forward strand.
TAACTTCAGTTAAATCTGAAACCGTGTGAAGGAGTGGACGTCACCGAGAGCCATCTTTGTTTGTATCGTCGCCATCTTTGTTTGTATCTGTCGCCATCTTTGTTTGTATCGTCGCCATCTTTGTCTGTATCGTCGCCATCTTTGTCTGTATCGTCGCCATCTTTGTTTGTATCTGTCGCCATCTTTGTTTGTATCGTCGCCATCTTTGTCTGTATCGTCGCCATCTTTGTCTGTATCGTCGCCATCTTTGTTTGTATCTGTCGCCATCTTTGTTTGTATCGTCGCCATCTTTGTTTGTATCTGTCGCCATCTTTGTTTGTATCGTCGCCATCTTTGTCTGTATCGTCGCCATCTTTGTCTGTCGCTATATTCTTTTGTCTGTCGCCATCTTTGTTTGTATCGTCGCCATCTTTGTCTGTATCGTCGCCATCTTTGTCTGTATCGTCGCCATCTTTGTTTGTATCGTCGCCATCTTTGTTTGTATCGTCGCCATCTTTGTTTGTATCGTCGCCATCTTTGTCTGTCGCTATATTCTTTTGTCTGTCGCCATCTTTGTTTGTATCGTCGCCATCTTTGTTTGTATCGTCGCCATCTTTGTCTGTATCGTCGCCATCTTTGTCTGTATCGTCGCCATCTTTGTTTGTATCGTCGCCATCTTTGTCTGTATCGTCGCCATCTTTGTTTGTATCGTCGCCATCTTTGTCTGTATCGTCGCCATCTTTGTTTGTATCGTCGCCATCTTTGTCTGTATCGTCGCCATCTTTGTCTGTCGCTATATTCTTTTGTCTGTCGCCATCTTTGTTTGTACAGGGTTCTTACGCTCATGGAAAACCTGGAAGAGTCATGGAGTTTTAAAATGGTTATTTCCAGGCCTGGAAAAGTCCTTGAAAAAAAAAAATATCCCAAAGTTTAGTAAAAGTCATGTAAATGTGTTATATTCATGTGTTCATGTCGTTCATTCACGCTGAGTTTGAAATAATGAATATGCTTTTAAAAGAAAGACTCAAAATATAAGCAGGCATACATACAGGCATCTATATAAATGTTTATTCTTTTAATCAAACTATTGTCTCATTCATTTGAGTCATTTAAGGTTTACTGTATGCTTTGTATTCTCATTGTTAGTTTAAATACTACATTTACTCACTTTTTACTGTTCACACCCAGATTTCACTAAATGTTGGTCATGGACATTTGGTTTAAAGTCATGGAACCCACTGGTCAGAATGTGTCTGAACCCTGTTTATGTCTGTCGCCATCTTTGTTTTTGGTGAGACTACAGGTGTTTATAACCTGATGGTGAACAGGTGTTTATAACAGGTGATATAACCTGATGGTGAACAGGTGTTTATAACCTGATGGTGAACAGGTGTTTATAACCTGATGGTGAACAGGTGTTTATAACAGGTGTTTATAACCTGATGGTGAACAGGTGTTTATAACCTGATGGTGAACAGGTGTTTATAACAGGTGTTTATAACCTGATGGTGAACAGGTGTTTATAACAGGTGATATAACCTGATGGTGAACAGGTGTTTATAACCTGATGGTGAACAGGTGTTTATAACAGGTGTTTATAACCTGATGGTGAACAGGTGTTTATAACAGGTGTTTATAACCTGATGGTGAACAGGTGTTTATAACAGGTGTTTATAACCTGATGGTGAACAGGTGTTTATAACAGGTGATATAACCTGATGGTGAACAGGTGTTTATAACCTGATGGTGAACAGATGTTTATAACAGGTGTTTATAACCTGATGGTGAACAGGTGTTTATAACAGGTGTTTATAACCTGATGGTGAACAGGTGTTTATAACAGGTGTTTATAACCTGATGGTGAACAGGTGTTTATAACAGGTGTTTATAACCTGATGGTGAACAGGTGTTTATAACAGGTGTTTATAACCTGATGGTGAACAGGTGTTTATAACAGGTGTTTATAACCTGATGGTGAACAGGTGTTTATAACAGGTGTTTATAACCTGATGGTGAACAGGTGTTTATAACAGGTGTTTATAACCTGATGGTGAACAGGTGTTTATAACAGGTGATATAACCTGACCGTGACCAGGTGAGCTCCTGAGGTGACGAGGGCAACAGGAAGTCAGGTATCTTCATCGTCCTGCTGCTGATTAAGATGAATATGTTTTCCACTAAAACATCTCGATGACGTGAATATAGAAAATAAAACCTCACAACTGCAGAAGTTTCCTGATCGCTGATCAATCAGATCGATCAGCTAACCGTTCAAAGGGTTCCAGCTTCATTTATTGTCTTTCTTCAGTTAATAAACAAACTGTTTCACGTTCCGGCCGTGGATCATTTTAATAAACATAATGATGTGAACAAAAACAATTCTCTGGGCAGAAACTATGAGGAAACATTAAAAACAACAACAGCTTTGTGTTTGAGCTGCATGATGTAAATATGGAACTGATGAGTCACGTGATGTTTCAGCTCGTCTGGTGTAGTGAGCTGTTCGGCCACAGGAGGGCGCTGCGCCACTAAACGTCTCAGCAGCAGATTTAAAGGGACAGTTCACCAAAATCACACGAACTCAAAGCTGTATTTTCTCTCTCAGGTTCCTCTTTCTTCCTGGCTTTAATATATGAAACTCTGCACGGTTTGTCTCGTTATCTGAAGGTCCACTCTTCCTCCTCCTCCTCCTCCTCGCTGTGGTTTCCTCCTCGTTAACAACTCGTTTCGGCTCAGACCAGAAGGAAAAAACACAGAAAACTGCTTCTTCTGATTTTATTGTGAGTCCCAAACGTCTCATGTTTTAAAGCAGCTTCACTCAAATAAACAGAAACCGTTTCCTCTGACTTTAGGAGCTCAAAGTTTGTGTTTTTCTGCTGCATCTTCATCATGTTGACTTTAATCACATGACCACACCTGAGACAGGAAGACTTCATCTTATCCGTCTTTACCGCTGCATTATAATCCAGCTTTAGAAAGTAGTTTCATGTGCTGCTAAAGGTTCAATATATATATAGATATATATATATATCTATATATATATATATATATGTATCGCCCGGACAAGGGAAACCGGGGCACCCTCCCGGAGCCAGACCCGGGAGGGGAGTTGATCGGCAAGCGCCTGGTGGCCGGGCTTTCGCCCATGGGGCCCGGTCGGGCTCAGCCCGAAAAAAGATCATGGACCAGCAACCCTGTGGACTCACCACCCGCAGGGGGAAGCATCGGGGTCGGGTGCTATGCAGACCGGGCAGCGGGTCGGGCAGGAGACCTGGGCGAGCCGATCTCCGGCAGCATAGACTAGCTCTAGGGACGTGGAACGTCACCTCGCTAGCGGGGAAAGAGCCGGAGCTGGTGCAGGAGGTGGAGCGGTACCAGCTAGATATAGTTGGGCTCACCTCCACGCACAGCACGGGCTCTGGAACCAAGCTCCTGGAGAAGGGTTGGACTTTGTCCTTTTCTGGAGTTGCCCAGGGTGAGAGGCGCCGGGCGGGAGTGGGGATACTCACGAGCCCCCGGCTGAGCGCCGCTATGTTGGAGTTTTCCCCGGAAAACGAGAGGGTCGCCTCCCTGCGCCTACGGGTTGGGGGAGTAAGGCTCTGACTGTTGTTTGTGCTTATGCACCGAACAGCATTTCAGAGTATCCGGCCTTCTTGGAGTCGGTGGGAGGGTCCTGGAAAGGGCACCGCCTGCCGACTCCATAGTTCTCCTGGGAGACTTCAACGCTCACGTGGGCAATGACAGAGAAAGTGTACTTGGCACCTTAGGCCGGAGATCAATGATCGACTTTGTAATCGTATCATCTGATCTGCGGCCGTATGTCTTGGACACTCGGGTGAAGAGAGGAGCAGAGCTGTCAACTGATCACCACCTGGTGGTGAGTTGGATCAGATGGCGGGGGAGTCGGCTAGAGAGACCTGGCAAGCCCAAACGTGTAGTGAGGGTGAACTGGGAACGTCTGGCAGAGGATCCTGTCCGGGAGGTCTTCAACTCCCACCTCCGGAAGAGCCTCTCACAGATCCCGAGGGAGGCTGGGGACATGGAATCCGAGTGGACCGTGTTCAAAGCCTCTATTGTGGACGCGGCCGCTAGGAGCTGTGGTCGGAAGGTCATCGGTGTCGTGGCGGCAACCCGAGAACCCGGTGGTGGACACCGGGGGTGAGGGAAGCCGTCAAACTGAAGAAGGAGGCCTTTCGGGCCTGGCTGGCCCAGGGGTCTCCTGAAGCAGCTGACGGGTACCGGCAGGCCAGAAGGGCTGCAGCTGTGGTTGTCGTGGATGCTAGAACTCGGGCATGGGAGGAGTTCGGGGAGGCCGTGGAGAAGGACTTTCGGTTGGCCTCAAGGAAGTTCTGGCAAACCATTCGGCGGCTCAGGAAGGGAAAGCAGGGCCTACCCCAGGCTGTTCTCAGCGGGGGGTGGGGGGGGAACTGCTGACCCGGACTGGGGACATCGTCGGGCGGTGGAAAGAGCACTTTGAGGAACTCCTAAACCCGGCCAACATGTCCCCTGGAGAGGGGGCAGCGCCTGAAGTCCTTGGGGTGGTTGCACCCATATCCCTGGCAGAGGTCGCTAAGGTAGTCAAAAAGCTTGATAGCGTGTGTCAATTATTGGATGCCTGGAAGAACTCAGTTCAACAACTTCTCTTGTTCTCTATATTTATTTACTAAATGATCACAAGTAAAGTAGCAAGCGCTGCAATTGCAGAAGCAGTGAGTGGTACAGCAACACGCAGGTTGGGCAAAGAACAACTGCCCCACCACGGAAGTGGGGCCTTTCATACACAGTTTATCGTCACAGGTTCGTCTCTCCTTGTCCTAACATCTGATTCCTCTGTCCTGTCAAGAGGAGGAGAATCCCGTGTTCTCATCTTTTCTCACAAGACTGGAACACAACGACCAGTCTGCTTCCAGAATGTCAACATACTGATAAACAGTTGTGGTGTTGAAGTGCGCAGGCGTGTGACTAACTTCCCTTGAGAACTGGACATTTCATAGACACAACAGCTGCATAGCTGTGTTATACTGACCTCGCTAACCTGAACTTTAATAGACATGAAGAGTAATACAATGAAGATTCGTCTTAGAGATAGAGTAAGGAGCTCGGACATCAGGAGGAGCTTGGAGTCGAGTCGCTGCTCCTTCGTGTCTAAAGGAGTCAGCTGAGGTGTTCAGCATCTAGTCAGGATGCCTCCTGGACGCCTCCCATTAGAGGTTTTCCAGGCACGTCCAACTGGTAGGAGACCCCGGGGAAGACCCAGGACACGCTGGAGGGATTATATCTCCCGGCTGGCCTTGGAACGCCTCGGGATCCCCAGGATGAGCTGGAAAGTGTTGCTGGTGAGAGGGAAGCCTGGGTCGGCCTGCTGAACCTGCTGCCACCGCGACCCGACCGGATAAGAGGATGATAATGGATGGATGGATGGATATATATATATATATATATATATATATATATATATATATATATATATATATATATATATATATTTAGGTATTATATATATATAATATAATACCTATATATATATATAAATATATAATACCTACATATATATAGGTATTAAATATATAATACCTATATATATTTACATAATGTATTAAATATATAATACCTATATATATTTACATAATGTATTATATATATATAATACCTTTATATATATAGGTATTATAGTATAGGTATGTATTCCACCTTTTATTTTGTTTCACGTATCGTGCTCTTATCTTGAAGGCCACTTCCGGTCACTTCCGGTGCAGGTGCCCGGTAAACGGCGTGCACTTGACGGTGCTGGTCCAGCGGACGACCGGCGGCTCGTCTCCGGTCCGTGAGTCCGTGTGTCGGTGCTGCTGCCGGGGACGAGTACCTGCAAGAGTACCTGCAAGAGTACCTGCAGTACACACAGGTAAGACCGGCTCTGTTGTACAAAAACTGTGAGTGTCGGAGACGCACTGTGATGGTGGCAGTACTGCTGGTACTACCGTGTTATATATACTGCGATGAGGTGGTGTTAGTACAGCATAGTACTAGCAGTACTGAGAGGAGTATTACTGTCAGTAGGGAATACCATCAGTGATGGAATGTAACGCAGTACCTTTACTCAGTACATTTCAGAATATCATTATGAAATATAATAATGACACATAAAACATCAAACAGATGCTTAAATATAATATTATAATACATATTATTCCGCATAATGAGTACTTTCAGTATATTTTTATGCCTATACTTTTGTACTTATAGTTGAATAATATATACACTGTAATTATACGCTGTAGTATTTCTATTCCGCCAATAAGTATTCATGATGCAGAATAAATATATCAATATGATATTATTATATTTAATAAATATAATAGTATGATATTATTATATTTAATAAATATAATAATATATTATTATATTTAATAAATATAATAGTATGATATTATTATATTTAATAAATATAATAATATGATATTATTATATTTAATACATATAATAATATGATACTATTATATTTAATAAATATAATAATATCATACTATTATATTTATTAAATATAATATCATATTATTATATTTATTAAATATAATAGTATGATATTGTTATATTAATAGAAGCATTAGCGTGTTCATCACTTTAAAGGTGGAGCTCGTTTTAATGACTTACTGATGAAGTTTAATATGTACTAATACTTCATCATGGAGTAGTTGATTATATTTTGTTTCAATATACTGAATTTCTTTGGGAACAGTGAAGTACAATATGTACCTCTGATATGTAGTACAGTAAGAAGTTCTATGTGTACCTCTGAGATGTAGTACAGTAAGAAGTACTATGTGTACCTCTGAGGTGTAGTACAGTAAGAAGTACTATGTTTACCTCTGAGATGTAGTACAGTAAGAAGTACTATGTGTACCTCTGAGGTGTAGTACAGTAAGAAGTACTATGTTTACCTCTGAGGTGTAGTACAGTAAGAAGTACTATGTGTACCTCTGAGGTGTAGTACAGTAAGAAGTACTATGTTTACCTCTGAGATGTAGTACAGTAAGAAGTACTATGTTTACCTCTGAGATGTAGTACAGTAAGAAGTACTATGTTTACCTCTGAGATGTAGTACAGTAAGAAGTACTATGTGTACCTCTGACATGTAGTACAGTAAGAAGTACTATGTGTACCTCTGAGGTGTAGTACAGTAAGAAGTATTATATGTACTTGTAAATACTCATAAGTACCACAGGAGTACTCGTGCTGCTGAGTGTGGATCAGAGTTTTGATGGAAGTGAACATGAATTGTGGTTTCAGAGAAATATAATTTGCTGATGTTTTGCATAAATTTCCTTGAAGAGGATTCTGCTGCAGTGGAAACCACTAAGGACTGGTTTCAGACTGGGTTCAGACTGGGTTCAGACTGGGTTCAGACTGGGTTCACCTGAGAGCATCGACTATCAGGATGACGTCATCACATCAGATGTGTTATTATGTCAAAGTGTTGGAATAAATGTTAAATATTTAACTGCAAAGTAGTAATGCATGTTTGAAACCTTTTTTTTTTTGCATTGAATCATACTGGATGTTTGCTGTATTTGATTAGATGGACATACCAAAAAAATTTACACCAGCCGCCACTGATAAAGGGACTAACTACCATATAGGGTTCTTTGGCTTGTCATAGTAGGAGAACCCTTTTTGGAACCTTGGAACCACCTGAAACTTTTCAGATATTATTCAGATAAAGAAGATGAAGGGTTTTATTAGGGCTGGGCAGTTTACCCCATATGGTGTGAATTTTTCACATACCGTCATACCGGCGACTGTTGTCACTCTTCAGCAGGCAGAAACATTTAATATTCACGGCGTTAGCTTCTTTCGCAGCGGGTGGAGCTCCTAATATGTCAGGGGTTCAAAGTTCAGTCATGGTTTCACATTTATAAAAGTACACAGCCGAACTGCATGCCGGGTCATCCTGTCAAACATGCTCCCTGTCGAGAGCGACAGTGCACCACGGGTATGACGTGTACGACAAAGTAATACCTGCATTCCCCTTGGTCCTAAATCCATCCAAGTTAGCTTCTTAACACACTACCAGCAAGTGGTGAACAACTATGGCGGCCGTTCTTTTCGGTGTCAATGAATCAATGTGTTTACTCGAAAATAAATACCGTGAAACCGCCCGCCAGAATCCTACTAAATACCGTGATATGAATTTTTGGCCATACCGCCCAGCCCTAGGTTTTATACTTAGAACCATTTGTAAAAAGGTTCCACCTCGAACCCCCCATGAAAGGTTTTATAGGTACACCTCTATGGTGTAATGATTCTCTCTGGAGGTCGTATCCAGAATCTTTCTGCTTCTTACCAATGCGAACAAGGGTTTTATCTGTGCCTGATTGTTGAAATGTTCCGTAGGTGAAAAGTCAGTCCTTGAGATCTGTTTCACGTGGGAGCCAAAGGACAGGTCCTGGTCAAAGATACTTCAGAGATTCCTTACGGTGGTGGTGGATGCCAGAGCGATGCCATCCAGAGAAACCATATCGTCAGATAGTTGATTTCTGAGGTGTTCTGGGCCGAGTAGAATGACTTCAGTCTTGTCCGAGTTCAGCAGCAGGAAGTTGCAGGTCATCCAGGTCTTGATGTCTTTAAGACACGCTTGAAGTTTAGCGACCTGGTGGATTTCATCTGGCTTGATCCACAGATATAGTTGAGTATCATCGGCATAGCAGTGAAAGTTTATGGAGTGTTTTCTGATAATATTGCCTAAATGAAGCATATATAAGGTGAATAAAATTGGTCCAAGCACAGAACCTTGTGGAACTCCATGATGAACGGCAGTGGTCATCGAGGCCTCATCGTTTACAAATACAAACTGAGATCTATCTGATAAATACGACTTAAACCAGCTTAATGCTGTACCTTTAATACCAATCGACTGGTCTAGTCTCTGTAATAAGATGTCATGGTCAATGGTGTCGAATGCTGCACTAAGGTCTAACAGGACAAGTACAGAGACAAGTCCTTTATCAGCACTAAGGTCTAACAAGACCAGAACAGAGACAAGTCCTTTATCAGCACTAAGGTCTAACAAGACCAGAACAGAGACAAGTCCTTTATCAGCACTAAGGTCTAACAAGACCAGTACAGAGACAAGTCCTTTATCAGCACTAAGGTCTAACAAGACCAGTACTGAGACAAGTCCTTTATCAGCACTAAGGTCTAACAAGACCAGAACAGAGACAAGTCCTTTATCAGCACTAAGGTCTAACAAGACCAGTACAGAGACAAGTCCTTTATCAGCACTAAGGTCTAACAAGACCAGAACAGAGACAAGTCCTTTATCAGCACTAAGGTCTAACAGGACCAGTACAGAGACAAGTCCTTTATCAGCACTAAGGTCTAACAAGACCAGTACAGAGACAAGTCCTTTAACAGCACTAAGGTCTAACAAGACCAGTACAGAGACAAGTCCTTTATCAGCACTAAGGTCTAACAAGACCAGTACAGAGACAAGTCCTTTATCAGCACTAAGGTCTAACAGGACCAGTACAGAGACAAGTCCTTTATCAGCACTAAGGTCTAACAAGACCAGAACAGAGACAAGTCCTTTATCAGCACTAAGGTCTAACAAGACCAGTACAGAGACAAGTCCTTTATCAGCACTAAGGTCTAACAAGACCAGTACAGAGACAAGTCCTTTATCAGCACTAAGGTCTAACAAGACCAGAACAGAGACAAGTCCTTTATCAGCACTAAGGTCTAACAAGACCAGTACAGAGACAAGTCCTTTATCAGCACTAAGGTCTAACAAGACCAGAACAGAGACAAGTCCTTTATCTGCACTAAGGTCTAACAAGACCAGAGACAAGTCCTTTATCAGCACTAAGGTCTAACAAGACCAGTACAGAGACAGGTCCTTTATCAGCACTAAGGTCTAACAAGACCAGAGACAAGTCCTTTATCAGCACTAAGGTCTAACAGGACAAGTACAGAGACAAGTCCTTTATCAGCACTAAGGTCTAACAAGACCAGAGACAAGTCCTTTATCTGCACTAAGGTCTAACAAGACCAGAGACAAGTCCTTTATCAGCACTAAGGTCTAACAAGACCAGAGACAAGTCCTTTATCAGCACTAAGGTCTAACAAGACAAGTACAGAGACAATTCCTTTATCAGCACTAAGGTCTAACAAGACCAGAGACAAGTCCTTTATCAGCACTAAGGTCTAACAAGACCAGTACAGAGACAAGTCCTTTATCAGCACTAAGGTCTAACAAGACCAGTACAGAGACAAGTCCTTTATCAGCACTAAGGTCTAACAAGACCAGTACAGAGACAAGTCCTTTATCAGCACTAAGGTCTAACAAGACCAGAACAGAGACAAGTCCTTTATCAGCACTAAGGTCTAACAAGACCAGAACAGAGACAAGTCCTTTATCAGCACTAAGGTCTAACAAGACCAGTACAGAGACAAATCCTTTATCAGCACTAAGGTCTAACAAGACCAGTACAGAGACAAGTCCTTTATCAGCACTAAGGTCTAACAAGACCAGTACAGAGACAAGTCCTTTATCAGCACTAAGGTCTAACAAGACCAGTACAGAGACAAGTCCTTTATCAGCACTAAGGTCTAACAAGACCAGAACAGAGACAAGTCCTTTATCTGCACTAAGGTCTAACAAGACCAGAACAGAGACAAGTCCTTTATCAGCACTAAGGTCTAACAAGACCAGTACAGAGACAAGTCCTTTATCAGCACTAAGGTCTAACAAGACCAGAACAGAGACAAGTCCTTTATCTGCACTAAGGTCTAACAAGACCAGAACAGAGACAAGTCCTTTATCAGCACTAAGGTCTAACAAGACCAGTACAGAGACAAGTCCTTTATCAGCACTAAGGTCTAACAAGACCAGAGACAAGTCCTTTATCAGCACTAAGGTCTAACAGGACAAGTACAGAGACAAGTCCTTTATCAGCACTAAGGTCTAACAAGACCAGAACAGAGACAAGTCCTTTATCAGCACTAAGGTCTAACAAGACCAGAACAGAGACAAGTCCTTTATCAGCACTAAGGTCTAACAGGACCAGAACAGAGACAAGTCCTTTATCAGCACTAAGGTCTAACAAGACCAGAACAGAGACAAGTCCTTTATCAGCACTAAGGTCTAACAGGACCAGAACAGAGACAAGTCCTTTATCAGCACTAAGGTCTAACAAGACCAGAACAGAGACAAGTCCTTTAACAGCACTAAGGTCTAACAAGACCAGAACAGAGACAAGTCCTTTATCTGCACTAAGGTCTAACAAGACCAGAACAGAGACAAGTCCTTTATCAGCACTAAGGTCTAACAAGACCAGTACAGAGACAAGTCCTTTATCAGCACTAAGGTCTAACAAGACCAGAACAGAGACAAGTCCTTTATCAGCACTAAGGTCTAACAAGACCAGAACAGAGACAAGTCCTTTATCAGCACTAAGGTCTAACAAGACCAGTACAGAGACAAGTCCTTTATCAGCACTAAGGTCTAACAAGACCAGAACAGAGACAAGTCCTTTATCTGCACTAAGGTTTAACAAGACCAGAACAGAGACAAGTCCTTTATCAGCACTAAGGTCTAACAAGACCAGAACAGAGACAAGTCCTTTATCAGCACTAAGGTCTAACAAGACCAGTACAGAGACAAGTCCTTTATCAGCACTAAGGTCTAACAAGACCAGAACAGAGACAAGTCCTTTATCAGCACTAAGGTCTAACAAGACCAGAACAGAGACAAGTCCTTTATCTGCACTAAGGTCTAACAAGACCAGAACAGAGACAAGTCCTTTATCAGCACTAAGGTCTAACAAGACCAGAACAGAGACAAGTCCTTTATCAGCACTAAGGTCTAACAAGACCAGTACAGAGACAAGTCCTTTATCAGCACTAAGGTCTAACAAGACCAGAACAGAGACAAGTCCTTTATCTGCACTAAGGTCTAACAAGACCAGAACAGAGACAAGTCCTTTATCAGCACTAAGGTCTAACAAGACCAGAACAGAGACAAGTCCTTTATCAGCACTAAGGTCTAACAAGACCAGTACAGAGACAAGTCCTTTATCAGCACTAAGGTCTAACAAGACCAGTACAGAGACAAGTCCTTTATCAGCACTAAGGTCTAACAAGACCAGAACAGAGACAAGTCCTTTATCAGCACTAAGGTCTAACAAGACCAGAACAGAGACAAGTCCTTTATCTGCACTAAGGTCTAACAAGACCAGAACAGAGACAAGTCCTTTATCAGCACTAAGGTCTAACAAGACCAGAACAGAGACAAGTCCTCTATCAGCACTAAGGTCTAACAAGACCAGAACAGAGACAAGTCCTTTATCAGCACTAAGGTCTAACAAGACCAGAACAGAGACAAGTCCTTTATCAGCACTAAGGTCTAACAAGACCAGTACAGAGACAAGTCCTTTATCAGCACTAAGGTCTAACAAGACCAGAACAGAGACAAGTCCTTTATCTGCACTAAGGTCTAACAAGACCAGAACAGAGACAAGTCCTTTATCAGCACTAAGGTCTAACAAGACCAGAACAGAGACAAGTCCTTTATCAGCACTAAGGTCTAACAAGACCAGAACAGAGACAAGTCCTTTATCAGCACTAAGGTCTAACAGGACCAGTACAGAGACAAGTCCTTTATCAGCACTAAGGTCTAACAAGACCAGAACAGAGACAAGTCCTTTATCTGCACTAAGGTCTAACAAGACCAGAACAGAGACAAGTCCTTTATCAGCACTAAGGTCTAACAAGACCAGTACAGACACAAGTTCTTTATCAGCACTAAGGTCTAACAAGACCAGTACAGAGACAAGTCCTTTATCAGCACTAAGGTCTAACAAGACCAGAACAGAGACAAGTCCTTTATCAGCACTAAGGTCTAACAAGACCAGTACAGAGACAAGTCCTTTATCAGCACTAAGGTCTAACAGGACCAGTACAGAGACAAGTCCTTTATCAGCACTAAGGTCTAACAAGACCAGTACAGAGACAAGTCCTTTATCAGCACTAAGGTCTAACAAGACCAGTACAGAGACAAGTCCTTTATCAGCACTAAGGTCTAACAAGACCAGAACAGAGACAAGTCCTTTATCAGCACTAAGGTCTAACAAGACCAGAACAGAGACAAGTCCTTTATCAGCACTAAGGTCTAACAAGACCAGAACAGAGACAAGTCCTTTATCAGCACTAAGGTCTAACAAGACCAGTACAGACACAAGTTCTTTATCAGCACTAAGGTCTAACAAGACCAGTACAGAGACAAGTCCTTTATCAGCACTAAGGTCTAACAAGACCAGAACAGAGACAAGTCCTTTATCAGCACTAAGGTCTAACAAGACCAGTACAGAGACAAGTCCTTTATCAGCACTAAGGTCTAACAGGACCAGTACAGAGACAAGTCCTTTATCAGCACTAAGGTCTAACAAGACCAGTACAGAGACAAGTCCTTTATCAGCACTAAGGTCTAACAAGACCAGTACAGAGACAAGTCCTTTATCAGCACTAAGGTCTAACAAGACCAGAACAGAGACAAGTCCTTTATCAGCACTAAGGTCTAACAAGACCAGAACAGAGACAAGTCCTTTATCAGCACTAAGGTCTAACAAGACCAGTACAGAGACAAGTCCTTTATCAGCACTAAGGTCTAACAAGACCAGAACAGAGACAAGTCCTTTATCAGCACTAAGGTCTAACAAGACCAGTACAGAGACAAGTCCTTTATCAGCACTAAGGTCTAACAAGACCAGAACAGAGACAAGTCCTTTATCAGCACTAAGGTCTAACAAGACCAGAACAGAGACAAGTCCTTTATCATAGCTCATTAGTAATTGTCACCAGTGCCGTCTCTGTGCCTAACCACGGATTTCTACCAAGAACCCCTTATATTACAAGAGTTTTATCTAGAACCCAACCATGTGTTTCTACTGAGAACCCCTTTATCTAGAACCCAACCATGGGAACCCCTTCATCAGAAGGAGGTCACATGATCACTTTCAGCCGACGAGCGAAGCGCTTGTTCTCAAACGGCCTCTTTCTCATGCCGTTGCCATGGAAACAGAGGAGAGAATACCTTCCTCCTCCTCCTCTTCGTCTTCCTCCTCGTCTGTTCAATCTGTACTAGTACTAACACTATATTAACACAGTATTACCTCGAGAAAATACTACAAAATCCTCTCCTCTCTCTCCTCCTCTCCTTTCCTCTCCTCTCTCCTCTCTCCTCCTCTCCTTTCCTCTCCTCTCTCCTCTCTCCTCCCTCTCCTTTCCTCTCCTCTCTCCTCTCTCCTCCTTTCCTCTCCTCTCTCCTCCTCTCCTTTCCTCTCCTCTCTCCTCTCTCCTCTCTCCTCCTCTCCTTTCCTCTCTCTCCTCCCTCTCCTCTCAGCTCAAAATTTTATGTTTTTAACAGAATATTTTAAAAGTAAACGGATTATTTGAGGAGAGATGTTAAATGAGACACAGAGAGTAAAATGTTTTTGCTAAAATATCATAATCTTATGTCTATTTGGCTGCTTTTATCAACACACGCTGTGTTCAAGGGCCGTCGGAAAGCTGAGAATCCAACGTTTTACAGCTTCTGGTTGATAAACGTTGCTTTGGTTTAGAGGTAAAGTGAAGACCAGATTAGTTGAAGCCTGAGAACCAGTTTGGTAAAACCTCCAGTGGAAACCCGGCACTGGTCCCATGAGAGGTGAGTGGTCAGCCGTGTGAAGGAGGTTCAACACCAGGGGGGGTCCTGCTCCACCAGTGGGGTCCTGCTGGTTCCCAGTCAAAGCTGCTGGTGTTCTCTCCTCCAGCTCCCTGCATGCTGGTCACACGTCTATATTTAGAAGCTTCTCATCTGATGCTGCATCTCTCGCTCTCCTCCCACTCCTCGCTCTGCTCACCACCGTCCGTGGATCATTAGAGCTTCATCTGTAACGCGGCGGGGGAGCGGCCTGCAGACCCAGAAGGAGGGACGCGTTCAACGCCCCTCAGACCCAGAAGGAGGGACGCGTTCAACGCCCCTCAGACCCAGAAGGAGGGACGCGTTCGACGCCCCTCAGACCCAGAAGGAGGGACGCGTTCAACGCCCCTCAGACCCAGAAGGAGGGACGCGTTCAACGCCCCTCAGACCCAGAAGGAGGGACGCGTTCAACGCCCCTCAGACCCAGAAGGAGGGACGCGTTCAACGCCCCTCAGACCCAGAAGGAGGGACGCGTTCAACGCCCCTCAGACCCAGAAGGAGGGACGTGTTCAACGCCCCTCAGACCCAGAAGGAGGGACGCGTTCAACGCCCCTCAGGCCCAGAAGGAGGGACGCGTTCAACGCCCCTCAGGCCCAGAAGGAGGGACGCGTTCAACGCCCCTCAGGCCCAGAAGGAGGGACGCATTCAACGCCCCTCAGGCCCAGAAGGAGGGACGCGTTCAACGCCCCTCAGGCCCAGAGGGAGGGACACGTTCAACGCCCCTCAGACCCAGAGGGAGGGACACGTTCAACGCCCCTCAGACCCAGAAGGAGGGACGCGTTCAACGCCCCTCAGGCCCAGAGGGAGGGACACGTTCAACGCCCCTCAGACCCAGAGGGAGGGACACGTTCAACGCCCCTCAGACCCAGAAGGAGGGACGTGTTCAACGCCCCTTAGACCCAGAAGGAGGGACGCGTTCAACGCCCCTCAGACCCAGAAGGAGGGACGCGTTCAACGCCCCTCAGGCCGGCAGCCATGATGTCGGAGAACGTGGAGCAGAACGACGACATCGGCCTCCTGAACCCCCACGAGCTGGAGCCCCCCAGGGAGGAGGACGGGCACTGCCCCCTACCCTTCAGGTGAGATACTGCCCCCTACCCTTCAGGTGAGATACTGCCCCCTACCCTTCAGGTGAGATACTGCCCTAAACCAGGCCTAACTATAAACCTGAACCAG
>JBAMJR010000118.1:960000-970000 GCA_038501785.1 Myoxocephalus aenaeus
AACTACCGTCTATAGTTATACATCATGAGTTGATATTATTTTATTATATTTAGTTTTAATAATCCTAATCTGTAAATTTAATACATCTGTCAGATAAAGGCAGTACAGTAAAAAGTACAATATTTATAATAAGTAGAAGTATAAAGTAGCAGAAAATGGATGTACAAGTACCTTAAAAGTTCTTAAGTAAATGTACTTTACAAAGCACCCAAAAATTTGCACGTTATCAGTTCACTGGAAATAAATAGAAAATAATAATATTATCAATAATTCTGAGTAAAATCTGCCTATAGTTGCATATATTTGAGCATCCAGTGCAGATATTGTACTTTAAATATCCAGTTTATTGTTAAAGAGTTAAATGTCTAAAATAAAGGGTGTTTTTTATTTGTGATGTCATTCGATGTTTCTAGTTTGACCCAAATGTTCCGTCCGTCTGCAGAAGCTCGAGGCGGCGGCGCTGCTTTCTGTTGTTTCAGTCTTTGTTGTTTCAGACGGGAACAGGAAGACAGGAAGTCGCTCAGAGAAGAAAGGCTCCCAGGTGCATTTAGATGATCTAACTTCTCATGTCAGGAACCACAAGAATATTCCAGAAGGCTGCAGATTAGTTTTTGTCAACAAACATTTAATAAAACATCCGTATATTGTGAAACATATTTCTAATTGAGACAAGTATTTCTAATATATAGATTTATTTTTCTTTATTTCATCAGGTGGTCTAAAAAACAAAGTGTCTATAAAAACAAATACCATCAAATGGTGAAGCTGGGTGAACAAACTGTTTACAGACTGTAAAAGAGTTTATATCAATAGATGTTGAGTATGAACCTTTGATAACAGTCAAGCTAAATTACTAAATTTAAAGCTTTCGGATGAAGTTTCTGAAGATGAAGCCTGAGGCGTATAAAACAGCATCGTCGGCATAAAAGTAGACGTTGAAGTCTGGATAAGGAATAAATGTTATTTATGTATGACGTGACCAGTAGAGGACCAACAACGGAGCCCTGTGGAACCCCTTCACTCAACATGCATCTGTATGGTTCGGATTTTGTGGAGATAATAATTTCTTTCTCCTGCTGCCTTCACAGACGGTCAGCAAGTACAACTCTCAGTACCACAAGCTGTTCCAGACGGTTCCGAAAGAGGAGATCCTGATGAAAGGTGAGGACTCCTAGTGAGCTCAGGAGGGCCGTGACAGGTGTTTCACCTCAGCTGCACCTGTCAGTCACCTGATGTGTCACCTGTCAATCATCTGATCTGATCCACCTGTCTACCTGTCGTCTTCTTCTTCTTCTTCTTCTTCTTCTTCTTCTTCTTCTTCTTCTTCTTCTTCTGCAGTGTATTCGTGTGCGTTGTTGCGAGACATCCTGCTGCAGGGACGACTCTACATCTCCAGGAACTGGCTGTGTTTCTACGCGAACCTGTTTGGTAAAGACATCAAGGTGAGTGAAGAACCTGTCCCCTTAAGAACCTGTCCCTTTAAGAACCTGTACCTTTATGTCCCCTTAAGAACCTGTCCCCTTTAAGAACCTGTCCCTTTAAGAACCTGTCCCCTTAAGAACCTGTCCCTTTAAGAACCTGTCCCCTTAAGAACCTGTCCCTTTAAGAACCTGTACCTTTATGTCCCCTTAAGAACCTGTCCCCTTTAAGAACCTGTCCCTTTAAGAACCTGTCCCCTTAAGAACCTGTCCCCTTAAGAACCTGTCCCTTTAAGAACCTGTACCTTTATGTCCCCTTAAGAACCTATCCCCTTTAAGAACCTGTCCCTTTAAGAACCTGTCCCCTTAAGAACCTGTCCCTTTAAGAACCTGTACCTTTATGTCCCCTTAAGAACCTATCCCCTTTAAGAACCTGTCCCTTTAAGAACCTGTCCCTTTAAGAACCTGTCCCCTTAAGAACCTGTCCCTTTAAGAACCTGTCCCCTTAAGAACCTGTCCCTTTAAGAACCTGTCCCTTTAAGAACCTGTCCCTTTAAGAACCTGGAGCATTTGTTCCTTGCTCGAGGTCTGTCCAGCGGCGGAGGGAACAGGAAGTGTTTGCTTTGCCTTTCACAATAAAAGTCTCATGTTTCCTCTCCTCTCTGGACCCTCAGGTGTGTATTCCCGTGGTGTCGGTTCGGCTGGTGAAGAAACACAGGACGGCCGGCCTGGTGCCGAACGGCCTGGCTATCACCATGGATACGGCACAAAAGGTACCAGACGGGACGGGTTCAAGCCGGAGATACCACGTCATTAGTATTAGTACACAAATGTATATATTTATACACTCAAAGACGGACGTTCCACTTCTTGATCATTTTTGACTGATGGCTCTTTTCGGCTGCATGCAGGATAAATGAAGTAACGTAATAATATAAAGTATAATAATAATAATAAAGTATAAAGGGTTTCTGCAGAGTTTAGTCAAATTAATTGAAAAAAAAAAAAATCAACACAGAATGACGTTGAAAACATTTTCACCATCAAACAAGTCAGACTGACGAAGAAGCAACCGGGACATTAACGCCTAGAAATACCTACATGGAATTATTGACATTTATATCACGTATACCAAATATACATAAACACATATTCCTAATTTGTAATGATGGTCCATTAGAGTCAAACAGACCATAAAGCAGCTTTAGGGGGCGGGGCTACAAGGTGATTGACAGGTCAACACCACAGTGACGTCCCATCTGGGTTGTCCCTATTTTCTTTTTATTTTAACTCTTTCACGCGTGTTTTCACTTCATGAGAGTTCATTTAAAAATGTTGGTCGCCTCAAAACCTCTTATTCGGCGTTTGGTTGTATTTAGCTCCGCCCTCTTCTGTCACTTCTTCGACATGAAATCGTTCAACCATAAAGATAACCTGTCACGACATGAACAGTGTCGACATGTCGTGTGACGGATGAGGTCACTTCCTGTTTGTCTCTGCAGTACGTGTTCGTGTCCCTGCTATCCAGAGACAGCGTCTACGACGTCCTGCGGAGGATCTGCACTCACCTGCAGGTTGGTGGCTCCGCCCACTGACGCCTGTGACTTCCTGTCTGACTTCCTGTCTGATTTCCTCTCTGACTGCCTGTCTGACTTCCTGTCTGACTTCCTGTCTGACTTCCTCTCTGACTGTCTGTCTGACTTCCTGTCTGACTTCCTGTCTGACGGCCTCTCTGACTTCCTCTCTGACTTCCTGTCTGACTTCCTCTCTGACTGCCTGTCTGACTTCCTGTCTGACTTCCTGTCTGACTTCCTGTATGACTTCCTGTCTGACTGCCTGTCTGACTTCCTGTCTGACTTCCTCTCTGACTTCCTGTCTGACTTTCTGTCTGACTGCCTGTCTGACTTCCTGTTTCTGACGGCCTGTCTGACGGCCTCTCTGACTTCCTGTCTGACTTCCTGTCTGACGGCCTCTCTTGTGCAGGTGAACGGGAAGAGTCTGAGCCTGAAGCTGTACCTGGAGGAGCCCAGCTCGCTGTCCATGGTAAAACTACACTCTCTTTGAACTGCTTCACAATACTTTGATAAAAAAACAAAGAGCTGCACAATTACGTGACGTGAGAAAAGAAGTGTGAGCAGGGGCTTCTGGGTAATCGTGAGTCCCAAAGGGGCCGGAGATACGTGTAGTATAAATCTGCACGGTGACAAGTACTAATACTACCCAGAAAAAATACTTTGTTACCTTTCAAGTACTAATAGCACAATGAAAAAATACTTTGTTACCTTTAAAATACTAATAGCACCCAAACAAAATACTCTGTTACCTTTAAAGTACTCATAGAACCCAGAAGTACTTTGTTAACTTTTAAAGTACTTTGTTACCTTTAAAGTACTTTGTTACCTCTAAAGTACTAGTACACCCTAGTGGTACTTTGTTACCTCTAAAGTACTTTGTTACCTCTAAAGTACTAGTACACCCTAGTGGTACTTTGTTACCTCTAAAGTACTTTGTTACCTCTAAAGAGCTGTGTTCCCTCTAAAGTACTTTGTTGCCTCTAAAGTACTTTGTTGCCTCTAAAGTACTACTACTCCTCTGTCTGTCAGGACGAGTTCCCTGAGGTGTGGAGGAGGAAGCCTTCTCTTCCCGCCGTGTCCTCGTCCCTCCCAGACCTGCTGGGTAGCTCCGCCCCCGGCCTCGCTGCAGACTTGCCCTTCATCACGCACACGCTCACAGGTACGCTCACAGGTAGGCTTACAGGTACGCTCACAGGTACGCTCACAGGTACGCTCACAGGTAGGCTTACAGGTACGCTCACAGGTACGCTCACAGGTACGCTCACAGGTACGCTCACAGGTACGCTCACAGGTACGCTCACAGGTACGCTCACAGGTAGGCTTACAGGTACGCTCACAGGTACGCTCACAGGTACGCTCACAGGTAGGCTCACAGGTACGCTCACAGGTACGCTCACAGGTAGGCTTACAGGTACGCTCACAGGTACGCTCACAGGTACGCTCACAGGTAGGCTTACAGGTACGCTCACAGGTACGCTCACAGGTACGCTTACAGGTAGGCTTACAGGTAGTTTCACAGGTAGCCTCACAGGTACGCTCACAGGTAGGCTTACAGGTAGGCTTACAGGTACGCTCACAGGTACGCTCACAGGTACGCTTACAGGTAGGCTTACAGGTAGCCTCACAGGTAGCCTCACAGGTACGCTCACAGGTAGGCTCACAGGTAGGCTTACAGGTACGCTCACAGGTACGCTCACAGGTACGCTTACAGGTAGGCTTACAGGTAGCCTCACAGGTAGCCTCACAGGTAGGCTCACAGGTAGGCTCACAGGTAGGCTTACAGGTACGCTCACAGGTACGCTCACAGGTACGCTTACAGGTAGGCTTACAGGTAGTTTCACAGGTAGGCTCACAGGTACGCTTACAGGTACGCTCACAGGTACGCTCACAGGTACGCTCACAGGTACACTCACAGGTAGGCTTACAGGTAGTTTCACAGGTAGGCTCACAGGTACACTCACAGGTAGGCTTACAGGTAGTTTAACAGGTACGCTCACAGGTACACTCACAGGTAGGCTTACAGGTAGTTTCACAGGTCGGCTCACAGGTACGCTCACAGGTACGCTCACAGGTAGGCTTACAGGTACTCTCACAGGTAGTTTCACAAGTAGGCTTACAGGTACGCTTACAGGTACGCTCACAGGTAGGATTACAGGTACTCTCACAGGTAGGCTTACAGGTGTGTGTGTGTGTGTGTGTGTGTGTGTGTGTGTGTGTGTGTGTGTGTGTGTGTGTGTGTGTGTGTGTGTGTGTGTGTAGACAGCAGTTTGGAGACTGAGACCATCCTGCTCACAGAACCAGTACCTGAACTGGGTCACATGGAGTACCAGCTGCTGAGAGTCTTCATCCTGCTGTGAGTACACACAGTACACACTCAATATAACTAAGTACACACAGTACACACTAAATATAACTAAGTACACACAGTACACACTAAATATAACTAAGTACACACAGTACAAACTAGATATAACTAAGTACACACAGTACACACTAAATATAACTAAGTACACACAGTACACTCTAAATATAACTAAGTACACACAGTACAAACTAGATATAACTAAGTACACACAGTACACACTCAATATAACTAAGTACACTCTAAATATAACTAAGTACACACAGTACACACTCAATATAACTAAGTACACACAGTACAAACTAGATATAACTAAGTACACACAGTACACACTCAATATAACTAAGTACACTCTAAATATAACTAAGTACCCAGAAAACACATTATATATTATTATATTTATATTGTGCTCTAAAGATAATAACTTATATTTACTATACTATATATATATATATATTCTGTATATATATTCCGTCTGTCTCTCAGCGTCTCGCTGCTCGTGCTGTCGTCCTGCTACCTGGCCTTCCGGGTGTGTCGTCTGGAGCAGCAGATGAGCTTCCTGAGCAGCCAGCCGACGCCCACAGAGAGGTGCGTAGAGGTCAGAGGTCAGAGAGGTGCGTAGAGGTCAGAGGTCAGAGAGGTGCGTAGAGGTCAAAGGTCAGAGAGGTGCGTAGAGGTCAGAGGTCAGAGAGGTGCGTAGAGGTCAGAGAGGTGTGTAGAGGTCAGAGGTCAGAGAGGTGCGTAGAGGTCAGAGAGGTGCGTAGAGGTCAGAGGTCAGAGAGGTGCGTAGAGGTCAGAGGTCAGAGAGGTGCGTAGAGGTCAGAGAGGTGTGTAGAGGTCAAAGGTCAGAGAGGTGCATAGAGGTCAAAGGTCAGAGAGGTGCGTAGAGGTCAGAGGGGTGCGTAGAGGTCAGAGGGGTGTGTAGAGGTCAGAGGTGTGTGTAGAGGTCAGAGGGGTGCGTAGAGGTCAGAGGTGTGTGTAGAGGTCAGAGGGGTGCGTAGAGGTCAGAGAGGTGCGTAGAGGTCAGAGGTCAGAGCGGTGTGTAGAGGTCAGAGGTCAGAGCGGTGTGTAGTGGTCAAAGATCAGAGGGGTGCGTAGAGGTCAAAGGTCAGAGGGGTGTGTAGAGGTCAAAGGTCAGAGGGGTGCGTAGAGGTCAAGGTCAGAGAGGTGCGTAGAGGTCAAAGGTCAGATCTAGAGCGTGAGAAATGTGACTCAGAGAGCCAATCAGATCAGTTGTGAGTTGGAAACATCTGTGATGAGAAATGATCTGAAAGCTCTTAACAAACTATAATGTAGTATTATACGATAATACTACGATCCATCCTGCGGTATACAAAGTACTTCTACACGACTCCACATTAATAAAGTACATGAACGTGTTCATATTGTATAAAACAAAAAGGAAACATTCTGCGTGATTTATTTTAACTGTTGATACTTTCAGTACATTCTGCTGATAATATTTGTGTACTTTTACTTGGTATTAGATGGTATTGTTTTACTTCATCTGCATGACTATTTTAAGATGAAACCTGTGGTTCCAGGTGTGGAGAGCTGCCCTGCTGGCTGGCCAATCCGAGGACAGGAACCTGAGGCCGGGAGCCAATCGGGGAGTAGAAGAAGAAACCTGCACTTACATAGACTTCCCACCAGGGGGCGGCGGCAGAGACGGACTCTGACTCGCCCGCCGCGACCTGGTCACCATAGAGACGCCACGATAGGCAACAGACACACGAGGCCGACCTCTGACCTCCAGAGGACGAGGTCAGGAGAGGTCACAGAGAGGTCACAGACACAAGGGGCCGACCTTTGACCTCCAGAGGACGAGGTCAGGAGAGGTCACAGAGAGGTCACAGACACAAGAGGCCGACCTTTGACCTCCAGAGGACGAGGTCAGGAAAGGTCACAGACACACGAGGCCGACCTCTGACCTCCAGAGGACGAGGTCAGGAGAGGTCACAGAGAGGTCACAGACACAAGGGGCCGACCTTTGACCTCCAGAGGACGAGGTCAGGAGGGACGACGATGTGCTGTAACATAACGGATGTGTGTGTGTGTGTGTGCAAGTGTATTCAATTCAATTCAGTTTATTTTATATAGCCCAACATCACAAATACAAGTTATCCTCAGAGGGCTTTACAGTCTGTAACATAACATCCTGTCCCGGGACCTCACATTGGATCAGGAACAACTCCCCTAGAAAGATAGTAAAAACCCTTTCACAGGGAAAAAAGGGAAGAAACCTGAGGGAGAGCAACAGAGGAGGATCCCTCTCCTGATGGACAGAAGAATAGATGTCATGTGACCAGAATGAATAACGTAGTTACAGCACATTACATGAATATGACAGAAATTATTCATATAATGAGTAGTAGGCATGGTCCATGATCCAGATAACCACGATCCATGAAGCAGAAACAGCCCTAACTATAAGCCTGAAACAGCCCTAACTATAAGCCTGAAACAGCCCTAACTATAAGCCTGAAACAGCCCTAACTATAAGCCTGAAACAGCCCTAAGTATAAGCGCTATCAAAGAGGAAAGTCTTAAGTCTACTCTTAAATGAGGTGACTGTGTCTGCCCCCCGGACTGAAAGTGGAAGCTGATTCCACAGAAGAGGAGCCCGATAACTGAAAGCTCTAGCCCCCAACCTACTTTTTAAGACTCTGGGAACCACAAGTAACCCTGCATTCAGTGAGCGTAACGCTCTAGTGGGGTAATATGGCACTATGAGCCCTCTAGTGGGGTAATATGGTACTATGAGCTCTCTAGTGGGGTAATATGGTACTATGAGCTCTCTAGTGGGGTAATATGGCACTATGAGCGCTCTAGTGGGGTAATATGGGACTATGAGCGCTCTAGTGGGGTAATATGGGACTATGAGCTCTCTAGTGGGGTAATATGGGACTATGAGCTCTCTAGTGGGGTAATATGGGACTATGAGCGCTCTAGTGGGGTAATATGGGACTATGAGCGCTCTAGTGGGGTAATATGGGACTATGAGCTCTCTAGTGGGGTAATATGGGACTATGAGCGCTCTAGTGGGGTAATATGGGACTATGAGCTCTCTAGTGGGGTCATATGGTACTATGAGCTCTCTAGTGGGTAATATGGTACTATGAGCTCTCTAGTGGGGTAATATGGTACTATGAGCGCTCTAGTGGGGTAATATGGCACTATGAACTCTCTAGTGGGGTAATATGGTATTATAAGCCCTCTAGTGGGGTAATATGGTACTATGAGCTCTCTAGTGGGTAATATGGTACTATGAGCCCTCTAGTGGGGTAATATGGTACTATGAGCTCTAGTGGGGTAATATGGTACTATGAGCTCTCTAGTGGGGTAATATGGTACTATAAGCTCTCTAGTGGGGTAATATGGTACTATGAGCTCTAGTGGGGTAATATGGTACTATGAGCTCTAGTGGGGTAATATGGTATTATAAGCCCTCTAGTGGGGTAATATGGTACTATGAGCTCTCTAGTGGGTAATATGGTACTATGAGCTCTCTAGTGGGGTAATATGGGACTATGAGCTCTAGTGGGGTAATATGGTACTATAAGCTCTCTAGTGGGGTAATATGGTACTATGAGCTCTAGTGGGGTAATATGGTACTATGAGCTCTAGTGGGGTAATATGGTATTATAAGCCCTCTAGTGGGGTAATATGGGACTATGAGCTCTCTAGTGGGTAATATGGTACTATGAGCTCTCTAGTGGGGTAATATGGTACTATGAGCTCTCTAGTGGGGTAATATGGTACTATGAGCTCTAGTGGGGTAATATGGGACTATGAGCTCTCTAGTGGGGTAATATGGTACTATGAGCTCTAGTGGGGTAATATGGTACTATGAGCTCTCTAGTGGGTAATATGGTACTATGAGCTCTCTAGTGGGGTAATATGGTACTATGAGCTCTAGTGGGGTAATATGGGACTATGAGCTCTCTAGTGGGGTAATATGGTACTATAAGCTCTCTAGTGGGGTAATATGGTACTATGAGCTCTAGTGGGGTAATATGGGACTATGAGCTCTCTAGTGGGTAATATGGTACTATGAGCTCTCTAGTGGGGTAATATGGTACTATGAGCTCTAGTGGGGTAATATGGTACTATGAGCTCTAGTGGGGTAATATGGGACTATGAGCTCTCTAGTGGGTAATATGGTACTATGAGCTCTCTAGTGGGGTAATATGGTATTATAAGCCCTCTAGTGGGGTAATATGGTACTATGAGCTCTCTAGTGGGGTAATATGGTATTATAAGCCCTCTAGTGGGGTAATATGGTACTATGAGCTCTCTAGTGGGGTAATATGGTACTATGAGCTCTAGTGGGGTAATATGGTATTATAAGCCCTCTAGTGGGGTAATATGGTACTATGAGCCCTCTAGTGGGGTAATATGGTATTATAAGCCCTCTAGTGGGGTAATATGGTACTATGAGCTCTAGTGGGGTAATATGGTATTATAAGCCCTCTAGTGGGGTAATATGGTATTATAAGCTCTCTAGTGGGGTAATATGGTACTATGAGCCCTCTAGTGGGGTAATATGGTATTATAAGCCCTCTAGTGGGGTAATATGGGACTATGAGCTCTCTAGTGGGGTAATATGGTATTATGAGCTCTAGTGGGGTAATATGGTATTATAA
>JBAMJR010000118.1:980000-982500 GCA_038501785.1 Myoxocephalus aenaeus
ACCCTGAGTACACAGAGAGAGTACATGTACACAGAGAGTACACAGAGAGAGTACATGTACACAGAGAGTACACAGAGAGAGTACATGTACACAGAGAGTACACAGAGAGAGTACACGTGTATGTGTGTGTGTGTGTGTGTGTGTGTGTGTGTGTGTGTGTGTGTGTGTGTGTGTGTGTGTGTGTGTGTGTGTGTGTGTGTGTGTGTACCTGCAGCACCAGCAGCATCTGCGTGACAGGTGGAGGGATGCAGGCTGCAGTTCCCAGCGTGTCCTCCAGGTGGAGCTTCAACAGCACGAGGTCTCTGAAGGCCAACAGGGTCATCTGCCTCACCGTGAGCTCCTGACCCTGAACACACACACACACACACACACACACACACACACACACACACACACACACACACACACACACACACACACTTAAGTAGTTAATCCAGTGATCCCTCTGATCAAGAGGATCCAGATTTAGAGTTAAAGCTCTTGTTCTCTTGGTGGGCGGGGCTTGAGCTCCGGCTAAGCCCCGCCCACCACTGCTACCCAGTCAAGCTGTCCAGAGCTACGTTACCACGGAGACCACACTGTCACTCACGTGAGAAATATTATCGGATATATAAAACTATAGGACCACGCTACGCTGTGATTGGTCCACCTTCACTCGCTGGCCGGCTGTAGCTCAGGGGGATGAGGGGTCGTCCCGTAACCACAAGGTCGCCGGCTCGATCCCCAGTCCCCCCATAGCTCACATGTCTCGTGTCCCGGGGGGGGTGAGTACCTGCACCGGGTAGAAGATGGCCTGCAGGGTGGGGAGGGTCTGGGTGTAGATTTGGTTCCACATGTCGGCGAGGACCGCGAGCCGGTCGTCACCTAGGGGACACAGCCGGTTACCATGGAAACAACATCCCTCTGGGAGGAAGTGATCTCGTTAAAATGTCTGATGTTCTGTAAACAACGTCTCCCTCTCCTCATTGGTCACAGCGTCTTCCAGTAGCAACACCGTGCAGCAATGCATCATGGGTAATATGCAGAGTATTAACTAAATTATGATTTAAAGACAGATGAAATAAATCCACATGAATGTGCTGCAACTTAAATAAATAAATACAAGAATGCTCCTTTAGTGCTCTTATTCTGAAAGGTGTGTGGCTCTTCCTGCTGCTCACCGGAGTGGAGCAGGACCTGGTCCAGGACTTCAGACAGACCCCGGGTCAGCAGCTGGTTCTGAAACATGGAGAACACTCAGGCTGGACTAAATAATAGAAACACCTGGCCAGCTGGACCTACACAAAAACCTCTGGTGATGCACTTTCTAAATTCTCTCATTTTATGACATGAATCATGTTTATCATTTTTATTTTTATTTGTTATACTTAAAAATAAACAATAACTATCAAGCAGTGGAGAAATCTGATCAGTTATTGATCCCCAATCACTTTAGTTTAGTCTTCATCTATTTCATCTGAAAGCTCTTATTTTATTGTTGTAATCTCCGTGTCTCCTGGAGACTTTATTTATTTATTTTATTTAAATAATGTATTTCTTTCTTTTTATTTTATTTATATAAAATTGAATTAAATAAATTATGTTCTTTAAAATAAAATA
The DNA here is from genome assembly GCA_038501785.1 of Myoxocephalus aenaeus. Taxonomy (NCBI): domain Eukaryota; kingdom Metazoa; phylum Chordata; class Actinopteri; order Perciformes; family Cottidae; genus Myoxocephalus; species Myoxocephalus aenaeus. The sequence goes on from JBAMJR010000118.1 coordinate 981,600, forward strand.
AAATGTGTATCTATTTATTTCTTCTCTTTAAGCTCTTCAGCTCTCTCAGTAAACTGTAACGCTCCGTGTCTCTGTGTGATGTGTGACCTTGAGGGAAGTCAAGGTCACACATCACACGTCTTCCTGTTTGTTCAAAAGGAGACGGACAGGAAGACGCGTGACCTTGAGGGAAGGTCGACTTCTCAGTCTGGGGGACTTTTTTTTTTATATCTCATTTCATCTGGATGTCAAAGGTCATCCGAGGTCACCGAGCCGTGAACAGGAAGCACCGACGTGAGAGTCGAGATCACGGCTTGAACAGGAAGAGGAAGTCCTTCTTCATCCTCATCCTCATCGTCATGTAAAAAGCGACTAAAGAAGAAACACACACACGAGACGCCGTGTGCCCGTGGCCTCATCTCTATTCACGGCAGAACCACAAATAAACTGATTTAGCTGTAATTTTATTGCAATAAACGGATTAAAATTATACTAAAAATAACCACATCACATGACGCTGATTCGTAAAAAAAAGTCTGAATTCATGCTTTTGACCTTTGACGAAACAGCTGTTAAAATGCTCGTTTTCAGAATGGAGTTTGGCTTGAGCGGCGCTAAGCTACGCTAACGGTCACTATGCTAATGTTTAACAGACATATATTAATACACAGTTTAGTAGTCAACATGCAGCAGAACTCTCCTTCTTATTGGTTCTGACTCTTGACGGTTAAACACAACGAACACACAAACAGGAAGTGGACGATCGGTCTGATCGTTGAGAACAAACAGGAAGTGGAAACAGGAAGTAGAAACAGGAAGTGCAGAGGGAGGATACCTGGAAGTAGTCTGTGATGAAGGAGCCCATCTCCGTCTTAAGGAGCAACCTGGAGGAGACCAGTCACATGACTTTAATATTCACCAG
>JBAMJR010000118.1:990000-992500 GCA_038501785.1 Myoxocephalus aenaeus
AACCTGTAGACCCTAACCTGTAGACCCTAACCTGTAGACCCTAACCTGTAGACCCTAACCTGTGGACCCTAACCTGTAGACCCTAACCTGTGGACCCTAACCTACCCTGTTGCCTTCCTACAAGACAAGGTCTTCCAGTCTGACTCCTGCAGCTCTAAGCTGGGCGACTATGGGCCAGTGGTTAGCATGCCTGTCTTTCAATCAGAGGACCGGTGGTTCAGGTCCCAGCTCAGCTAGTCCACGTGGATGTGTCCTTAATCCCTAATTGCAGAGCAGCTAATTGAGCACCTTACCAGCTCTCCAGCTACATCCCATGCAGTTTGGTTTCTGAGCCAAGCGCTCCACTGACACAGCCAACTGCTTTCTCCTTGAGGATATAAAGCCTAAATTGGATAAAGGAGCAGTATTTCTTGACCTCAGGAAGGCTTTCGACACTGTTAACCACAATATCCTGATTAAGAAAATGTCACATTTCAACATCTCAGCTGAATCGCTAGCTCTGATGAAGTCCTACCTTGAGGGAAGAACCCAGTGTGTTAGAGTGGGTGAGGCTGTATCGCCTACGCTAGGATATGAAGTGGGTGTCCCTCAGGGTTTGATTTTGGGACCATTATTATTCAGCTTGTATATAAATGACCTCCCCAGTGTTTGTAAGGGATGTGATATTCAAATGTACGCTGATGACACAGTGATTTATGTCCAAGCAAAAAGCAAAGAGCAGGCTGCACTTAAAGTCACCGATACAATGGTCAATGTGTCTGAATGGCTCTCAGATTCCTGTTTACACCTAAACGTGAAAAACTGGGTCTGTATGTTTTTCACAAAGACGGCATGTAACTCACCTGAGCCGAATGTCTATGTCTCTGGTGAGAGGCTCCAGATAGTGCCTGAATATAAATACCTAGGTATCTACCTCGATTCAGACCTTTCTTTTAAGAAGCAGGTAAAAAACGTGGCAAAAGTTGTCAGATTTCATTTGTTTAATTTCAAGTACATAAGAAACAATCTAACCATAGATACTGCAAAGCTGTACTTTAATGCAATGATCATCCCATATTTGACCTATTGCCTAACCAGCTGGGCTCAAGCCACCAGCACAACTCTGAAATCAAGTCAAATCCTTCATAAGCAGGCTCTTAAAATACTTGATAAACACAGTCTCCTGAGTCTTGTTGTCCTGTCTTGTTTTTAAAGTTCTTCATGATATGGCTCCTCCTGAATTTATCAAACGAAACACGCAGAGTGGTAGACAAGCTAGATCTGTGGAGAGAGGCTGTATCTCCCCTTTAGGAAACGTTCCTTTAGCCAGTCTGCATCTAACAGCAGGACACCTCTGGAACGCCCTGCAGACCAGATCCTGAAGAACTGGCTTATTAGCAATCAGGTGTGTGAGCATGAGTCCTGACTCCCTCCTCAATGGCTGTGTACATAATGTGTGTATGTTTATTGATCTTTATGATGTTTTTATGATTTTATGATGAGGCCTATTTATATATTTGATCGTAACCTGTGTGTTTATTGCTTTTTATGATGTTTTTGTTGTAACCATTTCTTTCCTCTAGTGATGGCTTGTTATATCCGGCCACAGGGACTACGGTGTAAATGTAGCTTCAGCTAAGACACGTTTACCTCTGGGTTGATTGATGTGTTCAAATAAATACATGAAATGAAAAATAAATAAATTGCTCCCCGTTGCTGTGACTGCGTTGTGTAGAGCTCAAATGTAAGGGTCTAAAGGTCCTAGACCACCTGAAGGTCTATCTCAGGACTACATGTCCAACTTCAAGACCTTGACTCCCTGTAAGTCTGTCAGAGACCTGAACCTCATGTAAGTCCTGAAGGTCTCTTCACAGACTCTTGAGCACATGTCTATCTACAAACTATAGACCACCTGCAGGTCTATGGACCTGTAAAGACCTCCAGAGTCCAGGTCTAGTCCTCCTTGTGGGTCCAGTTACTAGAAGACCTCCCAGTGACTCACAGAGGTCCATGACGTTAAAAGCGTTTTAAATGTGTCACGTGTTACTTGTTAGTGTGTTTCACAGTCTAAAAGTTTTTTAAATGTTTGTGTGGTTCCACTAAATAAAACACTAAATAAAACACTAAATAAAACACTAAATAAAACACTAAATGAAACACAAAATAAAACACAAAATAAAACTCTAAATGAAACACTAAATAAAACACTAAATAAAACTCTAAATGAAACACTAAATGAAACACTAAATAAAACACTAAATGAAACACTAAATGAAACTCAAAATAAAACTCTAAATGAAACTCAAAATAAAACACTAAATAAAACTCTAAATGAAACTCAAAATAAAACACTAAATGAAACTCTAAATGAAACACAAAATAAAACTCTAAATGAAACACAAAATAAAACTCTAAATGAAACACTAAATGAAACACTAAATAAAACTCTAAATAAAACTCTAAATAAAACACTAAATAAAACTCTAAATGAAACTCTAAATGAAACTCAAAATAAAACTCT
>JBAMJR010000118.1:997500-1004900 GCA_038501785.1 Myoxocephalus aenaeus
TCCTCACCACAGGGATCACTAGTCTTCCTCACCACAGGGAGGACCACTAGTCTTCCTCATCACAGGGAGGACCACTAGTCTTCCTCATCACAGGGAGGATCACTAGTCTTCCTCATCACAGGGAGGACCACTAGTCTTCCTCATCACAGGGAGGATCACTAGTCTTCCTCACCACAGGGAGGATAGTCTTCCTCACCACAGGGAGGATCACTAGTCTTCCTCACCACAGGGAGGATCACTAGTCTTCCTCACCACAGGGAGGATAGTCTTCCTCACCACAGGGAGGATCACTAGTCTTCCTCATCACAGGGAGGATCACTAGTCTTCCTCACCACAGGGAGGATCACTAGTCTTCCTCACCACAGGGAGGATAGTCTTCCTCACCACAGGGAGGATAGTCTTCCTCACCACAGGGAGGACCACTAGTCTTCCTCACCACAGGGAGGATAGTCTTCCTCACCACAGGGAGGATCACTAGTCTTCCTCACCACAGGGAGGATAGTCTTCCTCACCACAGGGAGGATAGTCTTCCTCACCACAGGGAGGACCACTAGTCTTCCTCACCACAGGGAGGATAGTCTTCCTCACCACAGGGAGGATCACTAGTCTTCCTCATCACAGGGAGGATCACTAGTCTTCCTCACCACAGGGAGGATCACTAGTCTTCCTCACCACAGGGAGGATAGTCTTCCTCACCACAGGGAGGATCACTAGTCTTCCTCACCACAGGGAGGATCACTAGTCTTCCTCACCACAGGGAGGATCACTAGTCTTCCTCACCACAGGGAGGATCACTAGTCTTCCTCACCACAGGGAGGATCACTAGTCTTCCTCACCACAGGGAGGACCACTAGTCTTCCTCACCACAGGGAGGATCACTAGTCTTCCTCATCACAGGGAGGATCACTAGTCTTCCTCACCACAGGGAGGATCACTAGTCTTCCTCATCACAGGGAGGACCACTAGTCTTCCTCACCACAGGGAGGATCACTAGTCTTCCTCACCACAGGGAGGATAGTCTTCCTCACCACAGGGAGGATCACTAGTCTTCCTCATCACAGGGAGGATCACTAGTCTTCCTCACCACAGGGAGGATAGTCTTCCTCACCACAGGGAGGATCACTAGTCTTCCTCATCACAGGGAGGATCACTAGTCTTCCTCATCACAGGGAGGATCACTAGTCTTCCTCATCACAGGGAGGATCACTAGTCTTCCTCATCACAGGGAGGACCACTAGTCTTCCTCACCACAGGGAGGATCATGTGAGCATAAATATTTGGTGATTAGAATAAAGAAAGCTGAGAATTAAAAAAACGTGTTTTCTTACTATTTTCCAAGTGTTGTCTTTAATGCTGGATTTGTTATTTATTGTTGTTGTTGTTGTTTTATTGATAAGGAATGTAAGTTTTTCAGCAGGACAGATAATGATGCATTGTTATTATTAATATTATTATAGATTATTGTTTTATTTCATTTGTGGGCTAATAAGATGTTACTTTAGATGTTAATGTTACGCTAATTATTTTCTATTAAATAAAACAAAACCTCATTGGCAGTATTGCAAACAATAATATTTATTTATATTATTGCTTGCAATACTGTATTTTGCAATTCAGTCTACCACCATTTTATGTATATTAATATTTTATTTTTGTTTGTACTTAAATATTAAATATATAAAATATGAATTATAAAACATAAATAAAATAGTAAATAGTACAAAACAAATAGTATATACATGTTATACAAATAGATCTAAATTGGTGGTAGACTGCATTGCAAAAAAATCATATATACAATATATTAAAACGTATATAAAAAAAGGGAAAATGTAATAACATTGTTGAAGAAATACTTTACATTTGAAAGGGATTCCTACTATACATAATATGCTATACTATAATATAGTATATATAATTATATTCTATTGTCAGATGTTTCAACTGAAAATGAACATAAACAACGTTGCAGGCATGTGTTTTGTCGTTGAGGCTTTTACTGTGGAAAGATACCGGAAGTTGTATGTTGAAAAGCGGAAGTCGCGATGTTTACATGTTAGCATTAGCTGCCCGTCTTTAAGCTAGCAGCCGGATGTTCTCAGGCTTCAGTAAAACTTGTAGTTTCTTCAGATTGACTGAATCTTTTCCGTCGCTCAGAGTCAACCCGTTAAACCGTCTGTGTGACGTCATCCCGGTGCTCACCGGCGCTCACCGGCGCGTGAGCGGCGGGAAATCACAGATGCCCAGAAAAGAGAAAGCGGTGAGTTATTACAGCGTTATGTCGTTAGATATCAATATCTATATATGTATATAGCAGGCAGGGGGTAGGGGGCAAGAGGTAGGAGGTAGGAGGTAGGAGACAGAAGGTAGGAGGCAGGAGACAGGAGGTAGGAGACAGGAGACAGAAGGTAGGAGGCAGGAGACAGGAGGTAGGAGACAGGAGACAGAAGGTAGGAGGCAGGAGACAGGAGGTAGGAGACAGAAGGTAGGAGACAGAAGGTAGGAGGCAGGAGGTAGGAGACAGGAGGTAGGAGACAGAAGGTAGGAGGCAGGAGGTAGGAGACAGGAGGTAGGAGACAGGAGACAGGAGGCAGGAGGTAGGAGACAGAAGGTAGGAGGCAGGAGACAGGAGGTAGGAGACAGGAGACAGAAGGTAGGAGGCAGGAGACAGGAGGTAGGAGACAGAAGGTAGGAGGCAGGAGGTAGGAGACAGAAGGTAGGAGGCAGGAGGTAGGAGGCAGGAGGTAGGAGGCAGGAGACAGGAGGCAGGGCCAAGGAGGCAGGGCCAAGGAGGAAGGACACAGGAGGCAAGGAGGCAGGAGATGAAGTACATGTGAAGTACACTGCAGTACTCCTGTGTGATGAAGTACATGTGAAGTACACTGCAGTACTCCTGTGTGATGAAGTACATGTGAAGTACACTGCAGTACTCCTGTGTGATGAAGTACATGTGAAGTACACTGCAGTTCTCCTGTGTGATGAAGTACATGTAAAGTACACTGCAGTTCTCCTGTGTGATGAAGTACATGTGAAGTACACTGCAGTTCTCCTGTGTGATGAAGTACATGTAAAGTACACTGCAGTACTCCTGTGTGATGAAGTACATGTGAAGTACACTGCAGTTCTCCTGTGTGATGAAGTACATGTGAAGTACACTGCAGTTCTCCTGTGTGATGAAGTACATGTGAAGTACACTGCAGTACTCCTGTGTGATGAAGTACATGTGAAGTACACTGCAGTTCTCCTGTGTGATGAAGTACATGTGAAGTACACTGCAGTTCTCCTGTGTGCCAGCAGGTGGCAGCAGCGGCTCCAGCTTCCTGTCCAGTGTTCAGGGACCGCAGTGGAGCCGTTACCGTGGAGATCCACGCCAAACCCGGGTCCAAACGCAGCGGAGTCACCGGTCAGAGACGCTCTTCTTCTCTTCTTCTCTTCTTCTTCTCCTCTTCTTCTCTCCTCTTCTTCTCTTCTTCTCTTCTTCTCCTCTCTTCTTCTCCTCTCTTCTTCTCTTCTCTTCTTCTCTCCTCTTCTTCTCTTCTCTTCTTCTTCTTCTTCTTCTTCTTCTCTTCTCCTCTTCTTCTCTTCTCCTCTTCTTCTCTTCTCTTCTTCTCTTCTCCTCTTCTTCTCTTCTCTTCTTCTTCTCTTCTCCTCTTCTTCTCTTCTCCTCTTCTTCTCTTCTCTTCTCTCCTCTTCTTCTCTCCTCTTCTTCTCCTCTTCTCTTCTTCTCTCCTCTCTTCTTCTCTCCTCTCTTCTTCTCCTCTTCTCTTCTCCTCTTCTTCTCTTCTTCTTCTCTTCTTCTCCTCTTCTTCTCTTCTTCTCTTCTCTTCTTCTCTTCTCTTCTTCTTCTCTTCTCCTCTTCTTCTCTTCTCTTCTCTCCTCTTCTTCTCTCCTCTTCTTCTCCTCTTCTCTTCTTCTCTCCTCTCTTCTTCTCTCCTCTCTTCTTCTTCTCTTCTTCTCCTCTTCTTCTCTTCTTCTCTTCTCTTCTTCTCTTCTCTCCTCTTCTTCTCTCCTCTTCTTCTCTCCTCTTCTTCTCCTCTTCTCTTCTCTTCTTCTTCTCTTCTTCTCCTCTTCTTCTCTTCTTCTCTTCTTCTTCTCTTCTTCTCTTCTTCTCCTCTTCTCTTCTCTTCTTCTTCTCTTCTTCTCCTCTTCTTCTCTTCTTCTCCTCTTCTTCTCTTCTTCTCCTCTTCTCTTCTTCTCCTCTTCTTCTCTCCTCTTCTTCTCCTCTTCTCTTCTTCTCTCCTCTCTTCTTCTCTCCTCTCTTCTTCTCCTCTTCTCTTCTTCTCTTCTCTTCTTCTCTTCTTCTCTTCTTCTCCTCTCTTCTCCTCTTCTTCTCTTCTCTTCTCCTCTTCTCCTCTCTTCTTCTCTTCTTCTCTTCTCTTCTTCTCTTCTTCTCCTCTCTTCTTCTCTTCTTCTCTTCTTCTCTTCTCTTCTTCTCCTCTCTTCTCCTCTTCTTCTCTTCTCTTCTCCTCTTCTTCTCTCTTCTTCTCTTCTCTTCTCCTCTCTTCTTCTCCTCTCCTCTTCTCCTCTCCTCTTCTCCTCTCTTCTTCTCCTCTCTTCTTCTCCTCTCTTCTTCTCTCTTCTTCTCTTCTCTTCTCCTCTCTTCTTCTCCTCTCCTCTTCTCCTCTCTTCTTCTCTTCTCTTCTTCTCTCTTCTTCTCTTCTCTTCTCCTCTCTTCTTCTCTTCTCTTCTTCTCCTCTCTTCTTCTCTCTTCTCCTCTCCTCTCCTCCTCTCTTCTTCTCCTCTCTTCTTCTCTTCTATTCTCCTCTCTTCTTCTCTTCTCTTCTCCTCTCTTCTTCTCTTCTCTTCTTCTCCTCTCTTCTTCTCTCTTCTCCTCTCTTCTTCTCTTCTCCTCTCCTCTTCTCCTCTCTTCTTCTCCTCTCTTCTTCTCTTCTCCTCTCCTCTTCTCCTCTCTTCTCCTCTCTTCTTCTCTTCTCTTCTTCTCCTCTCTTCTTCTCTCTTCTCCTCTCCTCCTCTCTTCTTCTCCTCTCTTCTTCTCTCCTCTTCTTCTCTCCTCTTCTTCTCCTCTCCTCTCCTCCTCTCCTCTCTTCTTCTCCTCTCTTCTTCTCTTCTCTTCTTCTCCTCCTCTTCTTCTCCTCCTCTTCCTCCTCTCAGAGGTCGTGTCCTCCTCATCTCCTCTTCCTCCTCTTCCTCTCAGAGGTCGTGTCCTCCTCATCTCCTCTTCCTCCTCTTCCTCTCAGAGGTCGTGTCCTCCTCTCATCTCCTCTTCCTCCTCTTCCTCTCAGAGGTCGTGTCCTCCTCTCATCTCCTCTTCCTCCTCTTCCTCTCAGAGGTCGTGTCCTCCTCTCATCTCCTCTTCCTCCTCTTCCTCTCAGAGGTCGTGTCCTCCTCTCATCTCCTCTTCCTCCTCTTCCTCTCGGAGGTCGTGTCCTCCTCTCATCTCCTCTTCCTCCTCTTCCTCTCAGAGGTCGTGTCCTCCTCTCATCTCCTCTTCCTCCTCTTCCTCTCAGAGGTCGTGTCCTCCTCATCTCCTCTTCCTCCTCTTCCTCTCAGAGGTCGTGTCCTCCTCTCATCTCCTCTTCCTCTCAGAGGTCGTGTCCTCCTCTCATCTCCTCTTCCTCCTCTTCCTCTCAGAGGTCGTGTCCTCCTCATCTCCTCTTCCTCCTCTTCCTCTCAGAGGTCGTGTCCTCCTCTCATCTCCTCTTCCTCCTCTTCCTCTCAGAGGTCGTGTCCTCCTCTCATCTCCTCTTCCTCCTCTTCCTCTCAGAGGTCGTGTCCTCCTCATCTCCTCTTCCTCCTCTTCCTCTCAGAGGTCGTGTCCTCCTCTCATCTCCTCTTCCTCCTCTTCCTCTCAGAGGTCGTGTCCTCCTCTCATCTCCTCTTCCTCCTCTTCCTCTCAGAGGTCACCTCAGAGGTCGTGTGCGTCTCCATCGCGGCGCCCCCTACAGACGGAGAGGCCAACACGGAGCTGGTCCGCTTCCTGGCAGAAGTTCTGGACCTGAAGAAGAGCCGCGTGTCTCTGGACAAGGTCCTGACGCTCCTTACCTGCAGCACAGCATGCGTCCTCCTTCCTGCCTTTAGAGAACAACAACAACAACAACAACAACAATAACTGTGTTTCATTGGACCGGCAGGGCTCCAGGTCCAGAGACAAGCGGATCAGACTGGACTCCTCTCTGAGCCCAGAGGAGGTGTTGAGGAGGCTCAGAGAGGCTGCAACCAGCTGAGGGGGGGGGGGAGGGGGGAGGAGGGAGGAGGAGGAGGTGTTGAGGAGGCTCAGAGAGGCTGCAACCAGCTGAGGGGGGAGGAGGGGGGAGGAGGGAGGACAGAGGAGGTGTTGAGGAGGCTCAGAGAGGCTGCAACCAGCTGAGGAGGGGGGAGGGAGGAGGAGGGAGGAGGGAGGACAGAGGAGGGAGGTGTTGAGGAGGCTCAGAGAGGGCTGCAACCAGCTGAGGAGGGGGGGAGGGGGGAGGGGGGAGGAGGGGGGGGAGGAGGAGGGGGTGTTGAGGAGGCTCAGAGAGGCTGCAACCAGCTGAGGGGGGGGGGGGGGGGAAGGGGGGAGGAGGGAGGGGGGGAGGAGGAGGTGTTGAGGAGGCTCAGAGAGGCTGCAACCAGCTGAGGGGGGGGGGGAGGGGGGAGGAGGGGGGAGGAGGAGGGAGGGAGGGAGGTGTTGAGGAGGCTCAGAGAGGCTGCAACCAGCTGAGGAGGGAGGAGGGGGGGAGGAGGGGGGAGGACAGAGGACAGAGGACAGAGGACGGAGGAGGGAGGAGGGAGGACAGAGGAGGGAGGAGGGAGGAGGGGAGGACAGAGGAGGGAGGACAGAGGAGGGAGGAGGGAGGACAGAGGAGGGAGGACAGAGGAGGGAGGAGGGAGGACAGAGGAGGGAGGACAGAGGAGGTGGGTGGAGGTTCCTATCCCATTAATTTCAACTGCAAAACAATGTGAAGAGGTTTTAGTAAAAACAAAATGGAGATTAAATGATAACATGGACCTTCATGGACCTTAATATACCTCCATAGACCTTCATAGACCTCCATAGACCTCAATATACCTCCATAGACCTTCATAGACCTCCATATACCTTAATATACCTCCATAGACCTCCATAGACCTCCATAGACCTCAATATACCTCCATAGACCTTCATAGACCACCATAGACCTTAATATACCTCCATAGACCTCCATAGACCTCAATATACCTCCATAGACCTCCATAGACCTCCATAGACCTCAATATACCTCCATAGACCTTCATAGACCTCCATAGACCTTAATATACCTCCATAGACCTCCATAGACCTCCATAGACCTCAATATACCTCCATAGACCTTCATAGACCTCCATAGACCTTAATATACCTCCATAGACCTCCATAGACCTCAATATACCTCCATAGACCTTCATAGACCTCCATAGACCTTAATATACCTCCATAGACC
>JBAMJR010000119.1:0-7500 GCA_038501785.1 Myoxocephalus aenaeus
AGAAAGAGGGAGAGAGGAGGAGGAAGAAGAGGAGGAGGAGGAGAGAGGAGGAGGAGGAGGAGGAGGAGGAGGAGAGAGGAAGAGGAGAAGAGGGAGGAGAAGGAGGAGGGAGAGGAGGAGGAGGAGGAGAAAGGAGAGAGGGAGGGAGAGGAGGAGGAGGAGGAGAGAGAGGAGGAGGAGGAGGAGGAGGAGGAGGAGGGAGGAGGAAGAGGAGGAGAAAGGGAGAGGAGAGGAGGAGAGGAGGAGGAGAAAGGAGAGAGGGTGGAGGAGGAGGAGGAGGAGGAGAGAGAGGAGGAGGAAGGAGAGAGGGAGAGGAAGAGGAGGAGGAGGAGAAGAGGAAGAGGAAGAGGAAGAGGAAGAGGAGAGGAGGAGGAGAGAGGAGGAGGAAGAAGAAGAGGAGGAGGAAGAAGAGGAGAGAAGAAGAGGAGGAGGAGAAGAAGAGGAGGAGGAAGAAGAGGGAGAGGAAGAGGAGGAGAAGAGGAGAGGAGGAGGAAGAGAAAGAGGAAGAGAGGAAGAGAAAGAAGGTTTGAGTCTCTCAGCTTAAAGTCCTCTGATGGTTTCTTCCTGAAGACGCTTCACCTCGGCCATGACGTCGCTTCGTTCTCACGGAACACAGAACTCATTTCTCTGAGACTCAGAACGTGAGGACGTACTCATCCTGTTGTTCTACGTTCCACATGAGAACAAACCACTTCCTGGTTCTGTTGCAACACCTCCAGAAGATCATGAGAGTGCAGGGTGAAGCTCCGCCCACTTGCTGCTGACCTGGGATCTGTTCCACAGCACATCAATGTTCTACAGCACATCAATGTTCCACAGCACATCAATGTTCTGCAGAACATCAATGTTCTACAGCACATCAATGTTCCACAGCACATCAATGTTCTACAGCACATCAATGTTCCACAGAACATCAATGTTCCACAGCACATCAATGTTCCACAGCACATCAATGTTCTACAGCACATCAATGTTCCACAGCACATCAATGTTCTACAGCACATCAATGTTCCACAGCACATCAATGTTCTACAGCACATCAATGTTCCACAGAACATCAATGTTCTACAGCACATCAATGTTCTACAGCACATCAATGTTCTACAGCACATCAATGTTCCACAGAACATCAATGTTCCACAGCACATCAATGTTCCACAGCACATCAATGTTCTACAGCACATCAATGTTCCACAGCACATCAATGTTCTACAGCACATCAATGTTCCACAGCACATCAATGTTCTACAGCACATCAATGTTCCACAGCACATCAATGTTCTACAGCACATCAATGTTCCACAGAACATCAATGTTCTACAGCACATCAATGTTCCACAGCACATCAATGTTCCACAGCACATCAATGTTCTACAGCACATCAATGTTCCACAGCACATCAATGTTCTACAGCACATCAATGTTCCACAGAACATCAATGTTCCACAGAACATCAATGTTCTACAGCACATCAATGTTCCACAGCACATCAATGTTCTACAGCACATCAATGTTCCACAGCACATCAATGTTCCACAGAACATCAATGTTCTACAGCACATCAATGTTCCACAGCACATCAATGTTCCACAGCACATCAATGTTCTACAGCACATCAATGTTCCACAGCACATCAATGTTCCACAGCACATCAATGTTCTACAGCACATCAATGTTCCACAGCACATCAATGTTCCACAGAACATCAATGTTCCACAGCACATCAATGTTCCACAGCACATCAATGTTCTACAGCACATCAATGTTCCACAGAACATCAATGTTCCACAGCACATCAATGTTCCACAGCACATCAATGTTCTACAGCACATCAATGTTCTACAGCACATCAATGTTCTACAGCACATCAATGTTCTACAGCACATCAATGTTCCACAGAACATCAATGTTCCACAGCACATCAATGTTCTACAGCACATCAATGTTCCACAGAACATCAATGTTCCACAGAACATCAATGTTCTACAGCACATCAATGTTCTACAGCACATCAATGTTCCACAGCGGGACAATGTTCCACAGAATGTCAATGTTCTACAGCACATCAATGTTCCACAGCACATCAATGTTCTACAGAACATCAATGTTCTACAGCACATCAATGTTCCACAGCACATCAATGTTCCACAGCACATCAATGTTCCACAGCACATCAATGTTCTACAGCACATCAATGTTCCACAGAACATCAATGTTCCACAGCACATCAATGTTCCACAGCACATCAATGTTCTACAGCACATCAATGTTCTACAGAACATCAATGTTCTACAGCACATCAATGTTCCACAGCACATCAATGTTCTACAGCACATCAATGTTCTACAGCACATCAATGTTCCACAGAACATCAATGTTCCACAGAACATCAATGTTCCACAGCACATCAATGTTCCACAGCACATCAATGTTCTACAGCACATCAATGTTCCACAGCACATCAATGTTCTACAGCACATCAATGTTCCACAGAACATCAATGTTCTACAGCACATCAATGTTCCACAGAACATCAATGTTCTACAGCACATCAATGTTCCACAGCACATCAATGTTCCACAGAACATCAATGTTCCACAGAACATCAATGTTCTACAGCACATCAATGTTCCACAGCACATCAATGTTCTACAGCACATCAATGTTCTACAGCACATCAATGTTCCACAGAACATCAATGTTCCACAGCACATCAATGTTCCACAGAACATCAATGTTCCACAGAACATCAATGTTCTACAGCACATCAATGTTCTACAGCACATCAATGTTCTACAGCACATCAATGTTCCACAGAACATCAATGTTCCACAGCACATCAATGTTCCACAGAACATCAATGTTCCACAGAACATCAATGTTCTACAGCACATCAATGTTCTACAGCACATCAATGTTCCACAGCGGGACAATGTTCCACAGAATGTCAATGTTCTACAGCAGAACAATATGGAGAAAAAATGTCAGAAAGAAGACTGTTAGAGGGAGTTCACTTTCGTCTGGAGGAGTGAATGTAAACATGAGGAAGTGTGTGTGTGTGTGTGTGTGTGTGTGTGTGTGTGTGTGTGTGTGTGTGTGTGTGTGTGTGTGTTTGACACAGCGCTGTGAAGGGGTCAAAGGTCAGGTGGGCGGGCCTTCACATCGGTCCTCTCGTACCGTAAAACGACAATGAGGAGCGAGACGACCCACTTCCTGTCTCCGTCAACATGTCACTTTTATCTGTGCTGCAGTCTGAACACACACACACACACACACACACACACACACACACACACACACACACACACACACACACACACACACACACACACACACACACACACACACGCTGAACAAAGGAAACTCAAAGCTCTTCTCTCCCAGGTTTCACTGCTTTGTTTCATTTAAGAGGCGATCGGGTTCAGTTCTACGTTGAAAGCAACGCTGCAACATTTTGTGAAAAAGGGATTTGACCGCTGTCTGCATGAGACTCTGGGTTCTCATGTGTGTTGGTAATCTCAAGAGATGTGTTTGCAGCTGCTCCTCAAAGCACTGAACACATACTTCCATGTACTTCATGTACTTCTGAGTACACGTGCTGCAGGTCGTTGTAAAGCTGTGATCAGTCGCGTCTGACAGGCGGCCGACGCGAACCCATGATGACAGCGAGCAGCTGCTCTCTCATTACTCTAATCACAGCCCCGCTGCAGCATTTAAAGGGGAATTCCACCTTACGACCGCATTCACAGCTGAAAGGTACAATTGTGTTGTTGTTTTTTAAAGAATAATAATCCACGTGGGCTCCGTCGTTTTGATTGATTCAAACTAAGTTTTTTACCTTCTGGGATTTATTTAAATTTAAAATAACAAAACACCAAGTGTAGAAACGTTCAAGAAAGAAACACAACGAGGCGTCTTTAAAAGCTGGAGCAGCTTTATTATAGTATAGTAATATAAATCTTCTACTCGTGTAAAAGCTCTGATCTTGAGTAAGTAAACAATACAAACACAAGGTTTAGGACTTCTGTACAAGGCTGTACAATACATAAATACTATCAAACTATCAAACTAAATAAAGTGCATCCTCGGGATTAAATGTTTTCTGTCACATGTTCCATTACAAGCTCTGTGAAGAAGAACCAATGACCTGTTTCATACGTTACCAGAGGCCCCGCCCCCTGTGTTTGTAGGGTGGATGTCAGCCCGCTGACAGTTACGCAACAGAGACAGAGCTCCTCCCGATGTGGAGGTAAAGGTTCCTGTTCACATTCACAGCACTGGAACAGGAGAAGGAGCAGTTTGAAGACTCAAAGAAACGATGACGGGGTCCCACAGGGAACGAGCGCGGGTCCCCTAATGTTCCGTTGATTGGTTTAAGGCTGATGGTGCTGACACAGATTTAGTTTGAACAGGATCCTGATGTACCTGGTGGTGAGGGCACGGTGTTCCAGGCTCAGGTGAGACAGGAACTGATTTGATTTTGTTCACCAGAGGTCAAAGGTCAAGCTTACTTTGACCTCAAGAACTCATGTTAATCATGACAATTCCACACAAACGTCTAAAAGGATAAACATGATAAATTGCTGATACATTAACTTGACTGGTTGTTGGAGGCACATAACCGCAAAGCCACACTTCTACAATTAGAAAGTGTACCAAATATTATTAGATTATTTTTAAATGTCTTTTCTTTGATTTAAAGAGTTAGGTTTCCAAAAGTGAAGCAGCTTAAACCTGCATTCTCTCTGATGACCATCGGGGGCGAGTTCTCTGGTTGTGGAGAACAAAGGTACATAACCTATGATGGTGTCTGCCGCACTGAGAGCTTTACTGCAGGTTGTTGGATCTCGACAGAGAATCGGATTCTTTAAACAAGTAAAATGCAAAGCAACAGTCGACTATGGTGGGACTTGATCACACAACCTTTGAATCACTTGTTCAGCATTCAGCTAGAATTACTTCAGTATATATACACAAAAGTCAGTGTGTGTGTGTGTGTGTGTGTGTGTGTGTGTGTGTGTGTGTGTGTGTGTGTGTGTGTGTGTGTGTGTGTGTGTGTGTGTGTGTGTGTGTGTGTGTGTGTGTGTGTGTGTGTGTGTGTGTGTGTGTGTGTGTGAAAAAAGAGAGGGATGGAACTAAATGCACCAAACCACGTCCTGCATTTGAAGTCACACTCAAAGAGACACACAGGAAGTCAAATGTGTTTTGTTTCAGTCTGAGTGACACACGCACACACACACACACACACACACACACACACACACACACACACACACACACACACACAGTAAAGAACTTTATGTTTCATAAATGTGTTTACTTCTAGTCATCATGGTTCTGTTTAGAGGAGCAGGACTTTTATTTTGAAGAGAAAACCCACAGAGAGAAAAACTCTTTGAGTTCAGAGTTGTTATTGAATTTAATCCATGGAACCTTAAACCTTCTGGGTAAAATTATCATTTAAATTTAAATTAAAAACATAAAAAAACATAACAAAATATATTAGATTAATATATTAAATTAAATTAAATAGAAAGTAACAAATCAAAAAGATTTTTAAATATAAATATATTAAAAATAAAGATATAAAAATTAATAAATAAAGTGAAATACAAAAGTATATATATATATATATGTATGTATAACATAAAAAACAATGTTTTAAATAAATAATAATTCAAATGTAATAATAAATATAAATGAACTGCACACAAATAAAATGAAGCATAAACATCATGAAATATTCTCCTAACGTTAAAAACACCAAACGTGAGATGAGCTCACGCCTCGTGGTTTCAGAAGGAAACGTCTTTCCTTTTCTCTGCGTGAGTTTCATACGTCATGTTTCTGACTCTGAAGAGAACGAGATTCACTCAACCCAGAAAGAACAGGAGGGAAGGTAGTACATGCAGGTACTTGTACTTCGATGCCATGTTCTGCTGCTTATACTTCTTCTTCATCTCACAGGTACATATTGTACTTTTTACTCTACTACATCTCAGAGATACATATTGTACTTTTTACTGTGTAAATACTGTACTTTCATTAATTAGCAGTAATACACCATCTTACTGATGAATCAATACCTTTATATTTATATACTTTAACTACATTGATATACTTTCTCTTCTGGATGATTTGAAAGCAGGGTTGGTACTTGTAGTATTTTCACAGTGAGGTATTAGTACTTTTACTGCAGTGAAGCAGTACTTCTTGTTGCTGGTTTCAGTCCCTATGAAGTTCCAGATGAAACATCACGTCTTCATGTGGAACGAAGAACAACAACAGGAGGTTAGCGGCTCTCGACCCGGCTGGTAAAGTTGCTTTTAAGAACCTGCGCTGGTTGTGAAGCTCAGACCTCACGAAGGAGAAGAGAGTCTTACGGGTCGGTGGAGGAAAAGCTCTGGTTTAACTCTGCTGGGACATTCCTCCTGCCAGGAAGTCTGGAGTTTAAACGCTAATGAAGTTTAAATACTTCTCCATCTCAGACTCTGCCACTCCGACAGGTGTGCTGCGTCTGCCGGGAAATGAAATGAAATGATTACAGGGCCTCGGGAAGTCGTAACGAAGGGAACAGGTATATCATTACATTTTTAAACATGAGGCAATGTGTTTCATGAGAAGAGGAAAACGTGGGGAAACTGTCAATCAAAAGTCTCTCAGGTCGCTGAAGACGAGTCCAGAGAGATTTGGTTCTAAAGAAAAGAAAAGAACATCTTTTACTTCTGGTTCCCCCGAGAGAAACAAGAAGTAAACATGCAAACTGTGCGTATTCCAAACTAAATACTGTCCTCAACCTAACTAGTAGTTTAGTTATTTAAACCTAACTAGTAGTTTAGTTATTTAAACCTAACTAGTAGTTTAGTTGTTTAAACCTAACTAGTAGTTTAGTTATTTAAACCTAACTAGTAGTTTAGTTATTTAAACCTAACTAGTAGTTTAGTTGTCTAAACCTAACTAGTAGTTTAGTTATTTAAACCTAACTAGTAGTTTAGTTGTTTAAACCTAATTAGTAGTTTAGTTATTTAAACCTAACTAGTAGTTTAGTTATTTAAACCTAACTAGTAGTTTAGTTGTCTAAACCTAACTAGTAGTTTAGTTATTTAAACCTAACTAGTAGTTTAGTTGTCTAAACCTAACTAGTAGTTTAGTTGTCTAAACCTAACTAGTAGTTTAGTTGTCTAAACCTAACTAGTAGTTTAGTTGTTAAACCTAACTAGTAGTTTAGTTGTTTAAACCTAACTAGTAGTTTAGTTGTCTAAACCTAACTAGTAGTTTAGTTGTCTAAACCTAACTAGTAGTTTAGTTGTTTAAACCTAACTAGTAGTTTAGTTGTCTAGTTGTAAAGATTACATTTGCCTTTAAAACATCTTTTCAAGTGAAGAGAAGTTGAATCTGAGTCGGTCTTCAAAGCCTCTTGATATATTTATTTTTACACGTTGCAGTTTATTTACATCTGATCCAGAGAGCCAGGCTAGCTGTTCCCCTCTGCTCCCAGTC
>JBAMJR010000119.1:12500-15000 GCA_038501785.1 Myoxocephalus aenaeus
CAGCCTTAGAGATAGAGTAAGGAGATGAGTTTCCTCTGTAGGGCTCAGCCTTAGAGATAGAGCAAGGAGATGAGTTTCCTCCGTAGGGCTCAGCCTTAGAGATAGAGTAAGGAGATGAGTTTCCTCTGTAGGGCTCAGCCTTAGAGATAGAGTAAGGAGATGAGCTTCCTCTGTAGGGCTCAGCCTTAGAGATAGAGTAAGGAGATGAGTTTCCTCTGTAGGGCTCAGCCTTAGAGATAGAGTAAGGAGATGAGTTTCCTCTGTAGGGCTCAGCCTTAGAGATAGAGTAAGGAGATGAGTTTCCTCTGTAGGGCTCAGCCTTAGAGATAGAGTAAGGAGATGAGTTTCCTCTGTAGGGCTCAGCCTTAGAGATAGAGTAAGGAGATGAGTTTCCTCTGTAGGGCTCAGCCTTAGAGATAGAGTAAGGAGATGAGTTTCCTCTGTAGGGCTCAGCCTTAGAGATAGGGTAAGGAGATGAGTTTCCTCTGTAGGGCTCAGCCTTAGAGATAGGGTAAGGAGCTCGGACATCAGGAGGGAGCTTGGAGTCGAGTCGCTGCTCCTTCGTGTCTAAAGGAGTCAGCTGAGGTGGTTCAGCATCTAATCAGGATGCCTCCTGGACGCCTCCCATTAGAGGTTTTCCAGGCACATCCAACTGGTAGGAGACCCCGGGGAAGACCGAGGACACGCTGGAGGGATTATATCTCCCAGCTGACTGGGAATGCCTCGGGATCCCAGAATGATCTGGAAAGTGTTGCTGATGAGAGGAAGTCCGAGACCCGATGCCGGATAAGAGGATGATAATGGATGGATTGAGAAGGGATTAATCAAATCTTAAATCCTACACAGACCCTGCAAAACATGACTCTGGTGGGACTCGAACCCACAACCTTAGTTAGCTGCCCTGCCTAACAATAATATAACAGATATGTGCACCTGAGCTGGTCTGTTTGGTCTCCATGTTCTGTTGCCTGTGAATGAAGTCATTGAGTCTTCATCATCATCATCATCATCATCATCCTCAGTAATCTGAAGGGCCGGAGCTCAGAAATACACACTGACTTAGATTGATTTAGGAAGACAAACACATGTTGTCACATAATTGAAGCAGAAATGCAGATTTTCATGTTGACCCACTTTCAAACCAAGACACACCTCTCTTTCTTTCTCTTTCTTTCATCCATTGTTTTCTAGCGTCGCTCGTTTCCATTCTTCTCTCCTTTGATACAACTCGCCCGGTTTGTCGTGTTTTAACAGTTAAAGTTCTTCTTCTTCTTCTTCTTCTTCTTCTTCTTCTTCTTCTTCTTCGTCTTCTTCGTCTTCTTCGTCTTCTTCTTCTTCACTCATCTCTCTCCCTCCACTGTGTGTGTGTGTTTCCTGTTGCCTTTAAAAGGTGATGAATGTGACCAAGGCCTCTCATTATATGCCTCATTACACACACACACACACACACACAAAGTGCTTGTTTTTGTAGCCAATTTAGGCACAAAAAACAGAAACAGTGAAGGAATGAGAGAGAGAGATGTTTCTGTGTGTGTGTGTGTGTGTGTGTGTGTGTGTGTGTGTGTGTGTGTGTGTGTGTGTATGTAAAAAAGAGGTCTTTCAGAGCAAACACACACACAAACACATAAACGTAACGGTTTTACCCAGAAGCATCGTCTGCAGGCTCTCCTTCATGCTAAATGTAGTTAATTGGTTTCTATTCACAGCACATTTTCTGACCAATCAGAAAGCTGCATCCCATAATAACCAGTGGGAACGGAGCACGGAGGCATTAAAGACCGGCCTTCAGCGAGCATGTCTGGTGTTTTTTTCAAACTTAAACGGGCAAACTTGCAGCTTGTTTTGAGCTCTGCTGGTTCCAGGTTTAGTGCGTTGCATCTCTGGGAGTTGTAGGTCAAAGGGCCAGTGTGCGGGCGTTAGCTCCATCTAGTGGTGAGGGGGCGCAAGCGGGTAGAGAACTACAACTCTCTAGAGTCAGGGTTTGGTTTGTCCGCTCCGGGCTACTGTAGAAACTCGGCGGGCTCCTTCTACGTTAACGAAGAAACAAAGGTTGTTATTTATTTGAGAACTACATCGCTGACGAAGGACTCGGAACATGTCGGTGACATCGTCCAAAACATCGCCCAGAACATTGTGTATCAAATGTTCCGAAACTTGAACAATAATTACATGAAAACTGTGCTAGCTATCAAAAAATGCCCAATTGGGCAAATAAACTCCAGACTTTTTAAACTTGAAATAAAAATGGCTGACTGTGTGTGTGTCTATGTGTGCATGTGCGTGTGTGTGTGTGTGTGTGTGAAATCCGGTAGCTTAAATGTCACTGTAAATACAGACACGAGGAGCAACAGCTCCACTGACGCTCACGGTCACATTTTAACTCCACAAAAAGAAGGAGCATGTCAGCGCGTTCAGCTGCTTCTTTCCTCCCTGTTCATTGTACTATTTTGGTGATTTGACCATGTCTGTTGAACCCTTTTATATCAGGTCACAAGGTACA